>CAUYLG010059264.1:0-192053 GCA_963573385.1 Cacajao melanocephalus
TCAGGCCCACACTCAGCACTAAATCATGCTGTCAGCCCAAAATTAAAAATCCCACCAAGAGCCTAACCAATGGCAGCACGCCAAGTCCGGGTCCAGTCTCTCTCTCTGACCAATAAAGGTGCCTATGCTTTGTTTCCTCACCGGTCAATCTGTTGCCTGCTCCAGCCCACCTGTGGGTACCTCTGCTGGGCTGCCAATGGCAACTTGACATGTCCAGGTCCACTCCTACTATGACCAATGCAGTTGCCCATGCTTTGTTTCCCCACTGACCAATCTACTGCCCTTACCCCCTATAAAACCCCACACCCAGAACAGCCGGGTGTGACTTCTCTGGCCCCTTCTCTGGACCACAGAACCTCGCCTGGGAGCTAAATAAACTGGAATTTAGTTTTCCTTATACTGGTCTCAGTTCCTAATTTTAAGCTCGACAATAAGCCTTACAAAAACCAACTTAATTAATTTATCAATTTCTCTAGTAAGTCTCTGACCCCTCTGAAATCTTATCACTAACATAGTTTTACCTTTTTGATATCACTATTTTGATTTAAAGAATAGGATGGTTTTGATTCATTATTTCTTATGAAGGCCATATTTTCTGGATATTTGTGATTTATTTCCGCAGTTCACGTTCTTTGGTGGAATGAGAGTGCAGACAGTCGTGCAGCTGGGAGACATAAGTCCCATGAGGATCCCAGAGTTGTGGCGGCTGGTAAGCTGTCTGACTAGGCATGAATTATTTTTAGAACAAATGTGATTCAGTCAGTAACTGTATATGCCTTTTATGAAATGTTTTTACAGTTCGGGAAAGTGTCAACTACCTAGTGTCTCAGCAGAATATGCTTCTGATTCCTACATCATTTTCACCATTGAAATAGTTTTCTACTGAAATACAAAACATTTCATTAACTACTATGATATCTGTCTGCTAATGGTGCTTAAATTCTCCCAAGAGGTTCTCACTTTTATTTGAAGGAGGTGGTAAGTTAATTTGCTGTATTTCTTGCATTTTGAAGGCTACATTTGGTACTACCACTTCAAAAAATAGTTCTGTTTACTTTCTTCGTATTTCAGTATCTGTCATACATTAAAAAATACTTGTCACTGTTTTAAGATCTTGACTCTTCATTTGCTTCAGAATATCTCTTCTACTGTATTTTGACAACTCTTTGGTAAGCATTTTCTTATATTCAAATGATAATGGTAACATTTCCATGCTTGTAACAGCATTTTAAAATTATTAATATATTTTTTCAACCTATCCATCATGTCTGTTTTCCGGGGGTTTTTTGGTTTCTGTCCAGTGAATTTTATTTTGTAATACCAAGTAGGATTCATGAAAATTAACGTTATTTCTTTACTATAAAAAAACACATTGTCATTTGTGACATCTATATTAACTACGGTTTTCACATTAGTTATTTGACACTTACTTGGAAAATGATGGTGTTAGGTCCTGGTATTAAAAATCTAGAAAAAACTTTTAGTTTATGTGCTGAAATGTCTTTATTTACCATTAATTTTAACTACTATTTACTTCATTTTTGATCTTTGTTTAACAAAGATACTTGAGACATCCGTTTGTTTTAATGTAATCTTTATGGATACGGAAATGTTTGCCCTAATAAAAGCCTACATATACATTCTGGTCCTTTTTATTGAGTTTTATATATTTATCATCCCTGAAGCTATTTGTGTGTTGCTGTAAGGTAATGAGACTACCAATTTACTATCTTTACTGTAAATATTAAGTTACCTCAAGAAAAGTACATGCCACTAACCCCAGAATCAGAGTTTTCTTTAGTACTGTCACAGATGTGGTCGGGTTTTCCTACAAACAACTTTAATTTTTGTTTTAATTGAGTGCTTCCTATTAAAGTAGATTTGGTACTTCCAAGACTATGAAATCTATATTTATAGCTATGTTATTTTTACATTTTTATGTTATTTTATATTTCTGTTTTACACTGCTATTACATATAGCAAAGATAGTAAATTATGAATTAGCTATCTGAGGGAAATAGAAAAACAGAAAGTATAGTCACCCCTCATTTATGTAGCTCCCAAAGATTCAAAGGACAGATGAGTTTCCTACTAAGGCAAAGAATACCCACGACTAGAGGTAAGAACCTATCACAGAAGTTAGAGGCATTTGTTCTGAGTTTTGTCTAAGAGTCTTCCATCTCAGTATTTATTTGGAAAGTTTTCAGTCAGGAAATTTCAGCATCTAGAGTTTACATGTACAACTGCTGTCCTCCTATCCAGTTGAGCCAGATTAGATCCACTTCTCCTGCTTTTGCATGAGCAAAAAAACTAAGTAAGAACACCATCAAGTACATCGTTCCTTTTGCCCACTTCCTTTAATTCCTACCATCCTTTAACTAATACCTATTTGTTATGACAGGTGTAAAAAAGCATCTTCACATTCATGAGATCAGATGGGCAATAATAATAAATTGGTCAGGAAAACCTTATACATTGCTATTAAGAATATATATTTAAAGAACAGTTTTGCACTATTTAGAAAAGATGAATATGAACATAACTTATGACCCAGCAATTCCATTCCTAGTTATATACTCTAGAGTAGTGGTTTGTAACATCTAGTCTACACAGATCCTGAAGGAGTCTATGTATAGAATTTAGAGTCTGATAACTTGGATAGGTAAAAGTCCGCATGTTCTCACTCATAAGTGGGTGTTGAACAGTGAGAACACATGGACACAGGGAGGAGAACATCACACACTGGGATCTCTTGGGGGGTGGGGGGTTAGAGGAGGGATAGCAGGGGGTGGGGAGATTGGGGAGGTATATAACATTGGGAGAAATACCTAATGTAGGTGACGGGGGTATGGAGGCATCAAACCATGATGGCATGTGTATACCTATATAACAATCCTGCAAAATCTGTACATGTACCCCAGAACTTAAATTATAATTTTTAAAAAGTTTCATCTTTATTGGCACCAACTTCGAAGCATTTCCTTTGTTTGTGAAGGTAGGTAACAAACCACAATATTATTAGCAGGACCTGCGACTCTTTAGTCAGGAAAAATCACAGGTATTGTCAAATTCTACTTACAGTTGTTGCAAATATAGAAAATTTCTTTTACCTTCATCGCTACTTCAAAATTATAATACCTCTTACACCTACCTTAGATATTGTTATGTAATATCTTATGAAGAATAATTCTATTTCTTTATCAAGAATTTGCTTTTAGCAATCCTAAGCAAAAAGAACAAAGCTGGAGGCATCACGCTACCAGACTTCAAAATATACTACAAGCTATAGTAACCAAAACAACATGGTACTGGCACAGAAACATAAACAGACCAATGGAACAGAATATAGAACCCAGAAATTAATCCATACATCTACAGCCAACTGGTTTTTGACAAAGGTGCCAAGAACATACATTGGGGAAAAGAGTCTCTTCAATAAAGAGTGCTAGGAAAACTGGATATCCACATGCAGAAGAGTGAAACCAGACCCCCACCTCTCAGTCTATACAAAAATTCAGCTCAATGGGTCAAAGACTTAAGTGTAAGACTTGAAACTATAAAAGTAATAGAAGAAAATATAAGGGAAATGCTTCCGGACATTGTCTGGGAAAAGATTTTACAAATACCTCAAAACCACAGACAACAAAAGAAAAATAAATGAGATTATGTCAAACTGAAAAACTTCTCCACAGCAAATGAAACAATCAACAGAGTGAAAAAAACAACCTAGAGACTGGAAAAAAATACTTTAGAACTATTCATCTGACAGGGATTCATATCCAGAATATACAAGGAACTCAAACATCTTACCAACAATAAAAACCAAATGATCCAATTTAAGAATGGGCAAATGATCTGAACTAACATTTCTCTAAAGGAGACATACAAATACCTAACAAATTGTATAAAAAAAAATGTTCAACATCACTCTTCATCAGGGAAGTGGGGTATTATCTCACCCCAGTTAGGCTGGCTATTACCAAAAAGTCAAAAAACAAAGCTGGTGAGGATGCAGAGAAAAGGAAAATCTTATACATTGTTGGGAATTTAAACTCTTAGAACTACTATGGAGAACACTAAGGAGTTTCCTCAAGGTATTACAAATAGAATAACCCACTACTGAGCATTTATCCAAAGGAAAAAAAATCAGTGTATCAAAAAGACATCTGCCCTCCCCCATGTTTATTGCAGCAATATTCACAACAGCCAAGATATAGAATAAGCCAAGGTGTCCATCAAGATTAATGGATAAAGAAAACATGATATATATACACAATGGAATACTATTCAGCAGTAAAAAAAAGAATGAAATCCTGTCATTTACAGCAACATGGCTGGAATCGGTGGATATTATGTTAAGTGAAATATGCCAACAAGAGAAAGTTGCACACCACATGTTCTCACTAATGTGTAAGCTTTAAAAAAAAAAGTTGATTTCAGAAATCCAAAGAACAGAGGATACTAGAGAATGGGAAGAATTAGGAAGAGAAGGATAGATTTGTTAAATAAAATTATAGCTAGAGAGGAGGAATAAGTTCTAGTGCTCTATACCACTTTAGGATAACTATAGTTAACAATAATATATAGTTTTTCAAATGGCTAGGAGGATATTGAATGTTCTCAACACAAATGATAAATGTTTGAGATGATGTATATTTTAATTACCCTGATCTGATTACTATACCTTATATGTATTACAACATCACAACATACCCCATAAATATGTACAATTATTACATCAACTAAATAATATCCCAGTTCTAAAACAGGCAAACCAAAACAATATACAGTTGGTTCTCTGTGTCTGTGGATTCTGTATTCCCAGGTTCAATCAACCACTAATGGAAGATATTGAGGGAAAAAAATGGATGGTTGTATGTGGACTGAACATATACAGACTTTTTTTCTTGTCACGATTCCCTTAACAATGCACATGCTGTTGGAAAATTGTACCAACAGACTTTGTTGGCAAGGGTTGTCATCAGAAACTTTCTGAAAACTTGTGATTTTGTAAAATTGCAATAAAGCAAAGCACAATAAAACAAGGTGTGCCTGTATACACTTTAGTACCTATGATAAATGCTTCATGTTACCTAAGATGTTACCTGTCTTAGTCTGTCTAATCTAAAATAACTACCCAGTTACTCTATATCATGTTAGCCTATGTTAATAATCCAACTTTTGTGTATGATTTATTTAGTTTTACATTATTTGTCCTTTGGACTTCTTGTCAGAGGTTCAGTATATGCAACAATAATTTTCAAAATACTTAATCCTGTATATCTCTGAGACTTTTTAGGGATTTATGCCAAAAAAAAGTCATAGAAAAACATTATTTTTCAATGCTGTTTAAAAGCTCTCTTCCACCACAAATCTAATACTGCCTTAAATATCACATATCTTTTAAAAATAAGTGGTAAACTGTTTTTACAATCTTGCTTCAAACCCTGACTGTGCCACTTAGCAGACATGAACCTGAGAAAATTATTTCTCTCTCAGAACTTCAGTTTTCTCTTTTATAAAATGGAGACAAAGCTTAATTCAGAGAGCCCTGAGGATAATTAAAACCTTTGAGGAAATGAATAGAAGATTGGCTTAGGCACCTAGCAACACTTAGCAATGTTTTTGGATGTTCCCTCTACCTCTCTCTCTCTCTCTCTCTCTCTCTCTCTCTCTCTCTCTATATATATATATATATATATATATATATATGTAGAACTATACGTAGACAATATATAGTTCTATAGTCATCCCTTGGTATCCATGAGTGATTGGTTCTAGGACCTCGCAGATACCAAAATCCATGTATGTTAAAGTGCCTTACATAAAATGATGTGGTATTTTCATATAACCTAAGCACATCTTCCCATCAACTAAATTATAATAATAGATTACTTATAATATGATGAAAGTGCCATGCAAGTAACTGTTATACTGTATTTTTATTTGTATTAGTTTTTATTTTTTTTCCCAATTCTTTTCTATTGCAGTTGGTTTAATCCATGGATGCAAAACCCATGGATACAGATTGTCAACTATATGTTACAGCAGTTTAGTTTATTCTAATTAATAGGATATGGAGAGTCAACTGTATATGTTACAGCAGTTTAGCCTATCCTAATTAAGACAGTCTTGAAAAGCTGGACTACATGCAAGAATACCATATACAGCTGAAAGTATCTACCAAATATCAAATACTGAGCCAGCTGCCTTCCCTTCTCAGTCACAGGAAACTGAAACAAGCCTTATACCCCACACACAGGACACTGGACGTTTCCACAAAGGGTAACAGACTAGACTAGGAGAAATGACAGATAATAATGGAGTGGGAGAGTCACCTCAAAAAGAAATCACTCAGGAAACCCTACAGTGGAGCCCACTAACAGGTGCCACTCATGCACAAAGAACATTCAAATTTTATTATTGTCTCACTCCAAAAAAAGCTGATTCCCAATGATAACGCCAAAAAAAGCTGATTCCCAATGATAACGAATACAATATCTTAAGAAAAACTTTAGTACCAAAGGCAGAACATAAATGGAAAACATGACACAACCTGAACAAAACAGAAACAAAGCTGGAAGAAGACCTAAAACAAAAACTATTTTAGAAATAAAACACCTGTAATTCACTTCCTCAGAGATAGAAATACTGATTCCACAAAGCAAAAAGAGGAATACTGTTTCAGGAAACAGGGAGGAAAATACCTGATCTTCTGGGAAAGGAGTACAAAAGAAGCTCTTGGAAATGAATACAGTGAAGGTAGAAGTTTAAAATTTCAATAGTTAGAAGATAAAACTGGTATTTTCCTCCAAAAAACTAGACAGAAAATATAGAGGAAAAAAGTAGAAAAAAGAAAATTAAGAGAATCAAGTGGAGGCACAACGTTTGAACAACTTAAGTTGAGCTCAACAATGAAAGAAAAAAATCCAATAAATACAATATATTTTCCAGTACTAAGGAGTGTCCAGATGTCATGAATGAGGCATGATAGACGAAACACCTTCTCCAAGACACATCATTGTGAAATTTCAGAATACCAGGACAAGAACAAAAACACAAAGGCTTCCAATGAGAGTAAAACACAAGTCACATTACAAACAATCAGCACTCAGAATGGTATGTATTTTTCACTAGAAACTATAATATAATGGAGCATTGCCTTAAAAAATTGAGAAAAAAAATTTCCAATGTAGAATTTTATACCCAACCAAATTGGGAATCAAGAGGGTTGGCAGAATAGAGGCATTAGAGATACAAGCTTCAAATGTATAGTTCCCATGTACCCTCTGCTAAAATTTGGGAGAAAAATTAAAAAAAAAAAAAGTTTAATATCCTGAAATGGGATCCAACAAGAGGTGAATGAGATTCCCAGCGTATCAGTGAAAGGAGATCCCAGAATTACTGCCATGACATCTTAGAGAACTAGTCCATTCTGAGGAGAACTAAGACTTTGAAAAGGTTAACTCCAGAAGAAGAAACTGAAACTGATTAACAGGTTTAATCACAGAGAAAATTTACACTTTTGGCAAATAATTTGGTAATTAGCAAGTGATAGCTATAAGGAAAACAATATAAACAATTGAGAGAGAGAGAGAGAAGAAATTCACCCTTGTATTGACTAAAATTTTAGGTTTAAGCCATATAACAATGGCTTAAACTAGAAGGTGATTTCACATGTAAAAGAAATCCAGAGACAGGCATCCCAGTGTTCCCACTATGGTGTTCCACGGTGTCAAAAACCAAGCCTGCTTCTCTTTTTGTTCCACCATCTTCAACATATGCCTTCTACCTTATAGTCCAAGAACTCAAGGCATTACATCCATATTCTAGCAAGCAGAAATTAGAAACAAACAAGGTAACAACCCCTCCAGCACCCCTTTAAGATCACTTACAGGTCATTAATGTGCCGCCATTTTTCCACTGTTCAGGATTTATTACACAAAACTGCAAATATTCCATTATTAATTTTTAAAAGGGGCAGGGGTTGGGCTAGGGGAGAGTAGATCCTGAGAAACAGCCAGGGGTCTGTGCTACTTCCCTCTACCACTTTCTATTCTCCATATCTTACTGTATTTTACTTCATACTATTTGTTAATCACTGATATATTTTCTCTCCATTTATTCATCTCTTTCCCCCAACCTGTACATTCCAAGAGAACAGGAACTTTGTCACTTATTCATTTCTGTACCCCAGCTTCAGGAAAAGAGCATAGAGGGAATTTAGTAAATGCTAGTTAAATGACTGAATGCATTAATTCTAGGGTTTAAAAAGTCCAAGAAAATAGGCCAGGCACCATGGCTCACGCCTGTAAATCCTAGCACTTTGGGAGGCAGGCAGATCACTTGAGGTCAGGAGTTCACAACCAGCTTAGCCAATATGGTGAAACTCTCTCTCTACTAAAAATACAAAAAATTAGCCGGGATGATGGCACGTGCCTGTAATCCCAGCTACTCAGGAGGCTAAGGCAGGAGAATCACTTGAACCCGGGAGGTGGAGGTTGCAGTGAGCCAAAAGCACACTATTGCACTCCAGCCTGGGCAACAGAGTGAGACTTCACCTCAAAGAAAAAACAAAAAAAGTCCAACAAAATAAATGATATAGAGCTAGTGCTGACACAAATGTTATTTTGTTCAGTCTTACTTGGTTAGAAATGGGTATCACTCAGCTAGAAAAATTAAGGCATCTCCTCTGGAATTACTAATTTTAAAAACCCTTCCTTCCTTCCCTCGAACTGATTATTCCAAAGTCCTTCCACAAAGCACAACCAGTATAACCACAGGTCACAGACCTCTAACAATTCCCTAGTCCTCATGATGGAAGCATTAAGTTACATTAATGCGTGAAATAATGGAATTATATTTGGACCACCAGTGGTCCAAATTCACTTTGGGGGCAGTGGTTTCTATGAGACAAAAATCCTCATCTGCCACAAAAGGAAGTCAACACATACTATCCATAACTGAAAATGCAAGAAATAGCAGAAAATGCCTATTATTTAAAAATACAGGCTGGACACAGTGGCTTACACCTGTAATCCCAGCACTTTGGAAGCCCGAAGCAGGTGGATCACTTGAGGTCAGGAGTTTGAGACCAGCCTGACCAACACGGTGAAACCCCATCTCACTAAAAATACAAAAACTGGCCAGGCTTGGTGGCGAGTGCCTGTAAGCCCAGCTACTCCAGAGGCTGAGGTAAAACAATCGCTTGAACTCGGAAGGCAGAGGTTGCGGCGAGCCGAGAATTGCGCCACTGCACTCCAACCTGGGCAAAAGGGCGAGACTCCATCTCGAGAAAAAAAACAAAAAACAAAAAACACAGAAACAGGTATTAGAAGAAACAGCTTTAAATGTTGAAGGTGGTTAGTCTGGGGACCAGTACTCCGGGACCAGAAGGACTAGACCAGAGATCGGCTGTTTTGCTGTTAAGGCTTACAGAACAATCTAGTTTCAAAGTATCTATGTTTAACTTTGACTTTTTCATAATTAGGCTCGGTGCTGCCATTCCTCTGAGCTCTTGGAAAATTAACTCTTTATGAGGAGTCTTCCAAGATTACGCTGGGGTGGCAATGGGGACAGAGAACACAATGCAGAAAAGCGAAGCCTCACTGGTCTACAAATACACGTCCATCACAACGTATAAAAGTTAACCCTGTCAACACCTCGACTTTAAACGCAAAGCACATGCACGCAGCTCAACAGCTCTCCTTCCTTCTCGAGGGGCAACATGCGCAACCCTGCACATTTACGAATCTGCACAACGGCACACGAGGTCAGGGCTCAGAAAGGTGGAGCAGGAACGATCCCAGCCTTCAGCTAATTCTACTGTCACCTCTAACGTATGGGGCAAGAACGTTTTAGGAAACCAAGGGGGACCAAGGCTCAGCGCCGAAGAGAAAGACACCAAGCTACGAGACTGGACGCGCCTCCCGCGCCGGGGTGGAGCTGACCCCACCGAGCCCCCACCCAGCCTGCGTCTGCCAGTGGTCCAGCAGTCGCTTTTTTCCACTCGGGAAGCCTTCAGAGAAGTCTCACAAAGTACGCAGCTGGCTGCCTTTCTCAGCGCCGAAGCCGCGCCATGCTCGTCCTCAGAAGCGACCTGACCAAGGCGGGAGCCTCTCGGACGTTGGCGCCTCAGGTTCTGGCCGCGGGAGCTCGCCCGAGCTCTGGCCCGAGGACAGGGGAGGAGCGGGCGTGTGGGGGCGTGGTTTCAGGAGCATGCGAGCCATGCGCATGCGCTCGCAGACCTGGGGTCCGGCGCTGCTGTCGAAGTTCCGGGGCGATCTCCGTAGCCCTCTGGCGCGTGAGAGGGAGGCTGCTAGGAGAATACTCGCTAGCCTGCATCGTCTCGCCGGGAGTCGCGGTCCGAGGGCTTTTCTAGCCTGGACGCCACAACCACTGGGACACCCCCGTGGCGCTGGCTGTTGCGTTTTTGTCGCCCAGCTACATCGCGGCTGCGGCCCAGGGAGCGCTCCCGCGTTAGCACCTGGCGCTGTTGGGCCGCCTGCGGGTTTGGGGCTTTCCAAGCCACCGCCCTCTCTAGACATCAGGTTGAAGGAGGAAATGGCCAACCAGCCTCTCGCAACGGAATCGGCCTCCCCCTTTTAAATGAAACACACAACTTCCGAGCGTTTCGCGGAGACCCTTGAAGAGGAGGCCCAGGGTTCCGGTGGGGCCGAACCCTGCCCGCCACGCGCGCTTCGGTGGTCGCTCCCCCAGACAGGCGGGGACCGGAGCCTCCTAGCAAACAGGACGATGACAGACTCTTCTAACCTTAGATCAGAAATGGACAAAATGGAGCTTGTGACTCTGCCCTATTTTTCGAGAGTGGCCTATTCTGTGGCTCCAACCCAGAAATTTCTTTTCCTTTTCATGTTTAGGACTTTACTCTTTTCTGAAGGGGCATGATAGGAAGCGGATTAACCTATCCTAGAGACAGACTTTCTGAGGAACACTAAAGAAGAGCAGCTATTGTCCATTCACCCCAGATTAACAATCCAGTCTTTACCCTAAATATTCTTTCTTTAGTGGCTCAGGGCCAAGAATTATTTCCTTATGGGGCATTATTCTGAACTTTGTTGAGTTTTTAAAAATGTCTACCAGTTGTTCTCTTATAAGTGAAGTGGAGATGGTTGCTGGTGGGAATTAACCCTAACTTGGAGATAAGGGAGCACGGAAGACTTAACCTGCCTCCAGTAGGTAGTTTGCTCTACAAGAAAAGTCTCTCTCACCACCTCCACACATATCCCTCCCTCCCTGCAGTTAACCTTTCCTGAGCTTCTGTATTGTATATTTCTCCTGGGAAAGATAATAAAAATGTGTCCATTTGGCTACCTATTTGTTTTCTGTGAAAGTTGCAGATACCCGGATGAGATCACTTTCGTCAGATCCAGACAGAATAGGACTGGGAAGGCAGGAGGAGAGGAGGCTCCTGCTTAGATAACTGAGTTAAGCGCTGTTTCCAAGGACTTTAATTTTAATTTTTATATTTTGAGACAGAGGCTTGCTCTGTCGCCCAGGCTGGAGTACAGTGGTGCGATCTCGGCTCACTGAAACCTCTGCTTCCCAGGTTTAAGGGATTCTCCTGCCTCAGCTTCTGGAGTAGCTGGGATTACAGGAGCCTGCCAACATACCTGGCTAATTTTCATATTTTTAGTAGGGATAAGGTTTCACCATGTTGGCCAGGGTGGTCTCGAACTTCTGACCTCAGGGGATCTGCCCCCCTCAGCCTCCCAAAGTGCTGGGATTATAGGCGTGAGCACAGCTCCCAGCCCAAGGACTTTAAAACCCCTACAGAAAACCCTTTCACATCCTACGGGCATCTCCTGCTTTAACAAAGATTATCATTAGACAATCTTTAGCACTGTAGTAATTCAGATAAGATGTTCTTGAAAGACGGCTCGCCCAGTAACAGCATCTCTACCACTGAACTGACAACTCTGGCTTTGAGTCTCTGGAACCAACCAACTCTGTTTGGAGGGAGCCTACTTGAATCTCCCACTTTATACTGATAAAAGTTTCCCTTTACCTTTCCCTGATAGGTTGCACTGATGGCTTGCTATTCCATACATTTGTAGCTATAATCCTCATTTCCCATTCCCAAGTAAACACAACATGTTTATAGATAATTTTTTCTAATATCTTTTTTTAGGTTGACGTCTCCAGATACAAATCTCCAAAAATGAAACTTAAAAGCAGTTGTCACAAATACCTCATTGGCCCATTTTTTGAGTTATTTATATTTTATATTTTTAAACTTATATATACTAAGCAGATTTTTATTTTCAGAATTTGGTTAAATTGACTCAAAAAGAATAGCCATCAAAAGGAGGGATAGCTGCAGTTATTTTTGGTGAGAAGAGTTTTCCAAGGAAACTAAGACATGGGCAATAAGGGCATAACTCATACTGTTAGGGTTCAGGGGAGCCCTCAGTTCCCCTGAGAGGACGTTTCTCCAGGTTCTTGGTCTATCAGTCCCCAAGAATGGGAGAGGAGACCACGGCGCAGTGCGCTCGTAAAAGTAAATGCCGGACTCAAAAGTGTTTGTAGAAAGTGATTTATTTAGGCAGAGAGAGAAAAAGGAGAAGAGGAGAGAAAACTTCCACCAAGAGCGTGGGAAAGCGGGACCCCAGAGGTGAAATCCAGGAGGGGAAAGAGAGCTCCCACTATGTGGGAGGGGATTCCAGAGAGCTGGAAATCAGGTGTGGGTGAAGGAGCAGGGGAATTTATCCTGGGAGAAATTCCCACCTCCCCAAGTTCTTCTGGCCAATGGAAGGAGTTCCTTTAAACTTCCGCTAGGGGGATTGACTCTTAGTTTTTTCCCACGCCTGCGAAATTTAAACATAAACTGTTAAATCTCCCAGATGGGGAGAGACAGGAGAGGGGCATGGTGCTGGGAAGTTCTTGCCCTTAAAACTACGCCCCCTTGTGGACCTGGAAAGAGAACACATTCCCTTAATACTGGAGATGAATGAACTCAAGATAGACAATTATAATTAAGATGTGCACACAAACTACATCAGCATTTGTATGCTGTAATGTAACCAAAATATGTCAGTATAAGATGCCTACTGAAACTGTTGTGATAGATTATTCTGGGTAGTAAGCCTCAGGAAGTTGTCACATGCTAACCATACCTAAATGAATGGATTTGTAAACTGGAATGCCACGGGAGTGGTCTGTGTATACACGTGAGTTTTTACATAAATATTTGCATGTACATACACACAGACTCAGTGGATAATTTCTGACAGGGCATTTGCTAGTGAATGTTAAGTTCATTCAGGCTCAGAGGGCCAAATTAGGACAGAAAGTTTACCTATTGGGCATATGACTATTACAAAGGGTGGTGGTTCTTAAAAGATAATTCCCTAAACTTGGTATACTTGGATGCATTAAACATACATAATTCTTGATGTTGCATCTGTAATTGGAAACAATGATGCAGACAATTCTGATTTTTTTTTCCTTTTCAGCCTGTATGCAGTATACGCCCATATTATAATGCAATTGGAGAAGTCATAGCTTCCTTTTGTATTAGTTACATTCCAGTCCTGTTTTTGACCAGTAGTCTTCATCAGTGGATTCAGGAAATACTTTGACCTGAATAGCCCTTCCTATTATTTTAGGAACCTAAAAAAGGGTTGTTGTTTTGTTTTGTTTTGTTTTTGCTAGTAAACATATTATTGGGCCTGCCAAAAGACATGTGTACTTAATAAAATGTTTTTCAATGTGTAACTAATACATATGGTATTGAGTAAGATGGAATATTGGCTAAACAGAAGCAACCCCTTTGTAAATTAATGAGACTAAGTTTTAAATGTAGTTCTTGGGTAAAGGAGTGTCATTACGATCCCACAGCCTTCTTATAAGCAAATTCCCATGAAAAAATGACTAGAAGTAAACCCCTGCTAGGAAACAGTCGCTATATGTTCATCAGAATTAAGAGTAGTTATCTTTATTGACATTTCTATGTCAATACAGATATGGAGAATTCACAATAAGAGTAAACAATGGATAATGAGTCTATAAGTGTCCCTGGTACCAGACTCAGATTTGGTTGTAACCAGATCTGTAATTCTGCCTTCCCAAGATATTTACATTTGTCTTACCTTCTTCAGGTGTGTTCATCTTTTGCTACAGGCCCCAGACAATACAACAGACCATTCTATGAATTTCGCACTTACTACCTTAAACCTTCAAAAATAAATGCATTCATGGAAAATCTTAAGGAAAACATTCATATTTGGACAGCTCGCTCTGAATTGGTTGGATTCTGGTGTGTAGAATTTGGAGGCGGAATTAATAAAGTGTTTCATATTTGGAAATATAGTAAAAAGTTCTCCACTTAGTGTTCAGTATAGATTTTCATTCTGTTAAATGTAACATAAGGCTTAGTTCTTGGATCTATATACAGGTTAAGTAAGTACCTTTTAAAAGCAGTACCAAAAAAATAAATTTAGCAGGTATTCTTCCTGTGGTACACCTCTAACCACTCCTTACTTGAACTCTTATGTTACCATAAATGAGAAAACATGGAGTCTCAAATATCAAATCATAAATTGTGAACTAGACTTTAACCCTCAGAAAAATGTTAGAATGGTTTGCTATAAAGATGATGGCCAGGCGTGGTGGCTTTCACCTGCAATCTCAACACTTTGGGAGACCAAGGTGGGCAGATCACCTGAGGTTGTGAGTTCGAGACCAGCCTGACCAACATGGAGAAACCCCATCTCGACTAAAAATACAAAATTAGCCGAGCATGGCAGTGCACACTTGTAATCTCAGCTACTCAGGAGGCTGAGTCAGTAGAATTACTTGAACCCAGGAGGCACAGGTTGTGGTGAGTGGACAGCTGAGATCATGCCATTGCACTCCAGCCTGGGCAAGAAGAGCAAAATTCTGTCTCAAAAAAAAAAAAAAAGTTCATGAAAAATTTAAAGTAGTAATTGTAAATGTTCAAGTGGGTTAAGATAACGGTTGAGCCTTCCACAGTTAAGATATATGTCTCATATACATATGTCTTACACATATTAGTTACACATTTAAAAATTTTTATTAAATATATAATTATATATATTTATATTTATATATAATTACACATAGTTACACATTTAAAATTTTTTAAAAATATATATAATTAAAATTTTGAAATATGTAACTAGTATATATAGTATTGACTAAGATAAAATATTGGCTAAATAAGGGAGACTGCTTTGTAAATTTATGAGACTCCTAATTCCAGTTCTTGGGTAAAGGAGTATCATTAGGATAAGAGAAGTTTTTTTTCTTATTATTACAGCTAGGGCTGGATATTAGCATTTTTGCAGAAATAATTCACCCATTTGGGAGCTTTATAAAAAATGGAGGTTTTTAAAGGATGATAGTTAACTTTTAAGCCTCACCCAACTCTGAGATTTAATAATTCTGTTATATTTGGAGACCACTTCTTTTCATTTCTATACCCCAGAGTTTCAAGGAATTTACTTTCATACTACCCTAGGGAGGTAAGGAGAAAAAATGAGAGAGTTCTTCCCATATTGAAGCTGACCTACCCTTGGTTTAGTAGAGGAAGGAGAACAAGTAACAAGAATCCCCAGAATGTTTGTTACTCCCATGTCTGTTCTTAACAGTCCACATCAGGACTTGATGGTACCTAAAGAACCTTTAATAATTTCATTTAGTGACCAAAGTTTAGATCAGTGTCCAAAGTTAATAGACACAAAGTAATTCAATATGAAACATATGTAGTTTTTCCCTGTTATAACAAAACAGACCCTATTAAAACATAATTTACGCTTTAGATAAACCACAAGTTGAAACATGTTCCATTAAAAAAACTGCTAATTAAGTAAGTGTTTATAATTCATTTATATGCTTTAGATAAACCACATATATAATCCACTAATACGCTTTAGATGAGCCACAAGTTTAATCTGCTTGTGGCTGATTAAACTGCTCATAAAGTCTTTATAATTCACTTAAGGTATAAGATAGGTGTTATTCCTTGTCCTCAGCACAAATCATATAACTCTTAGGAAGCCCTAAACATAAATATACTATAGTTGTACCTCTGTATTTGCAAGAAGTTGGTACCAGGACCCCCTGTACATACCAAAACCAGCTCAAGTCCCTTATATGAAATACCATAGTATTTCCATCAAACCCACACACATCCTCCCGTATACTTTATCTCTAGATTAGTTTTAATACCTAACACAATGTGTATGCTATGTAAATAGTTGTTAAACTATATTCTTTCACTTGTATTTTTAAAAATATTTTTAATCTGCACTTGGTTGAATCCACAGATGTAGAACCTGTAGAGAGGGAGAGCTGACTATATCAGGTCCATATCATGGTAAATGTATATACCTGTTTGAGTAACTTAGAAAGAAGAGAAATATGTTGTACAGAAAAAGAATTACTGACAATATATAAAAGAATCAGTACCATTTCATTGGCAGCTGTTGTTCAAAGAAGAGACTTTAAAAGTGCATCTTAATTTCATTTATGTTAAATTTGATTCAAAGTGTAGGTTGACCTAATCACCCACCACCAAGGAACAATAGTCTTTCTCTATAAATCAAATGCTTATATTAATGAATAAGAATCATTAACATATCTACTGAGTACTAAGGTGTCAAACACCATCCTAAGCTCTTTTCAAGTATTAATTTATTTAATCCTCACAACAACCCTGGAGGTAGGTGTTATACTATTTTCTTCACTTCACAGAATAAGAAACAGGCACAGAAAGATTGAATAACCTAATTCACACTACTTCCTATGAAAGTCTTAGAGCCTATAAAGCCCATTCTGTGTCATTAAAATTAGGTCTTCACATTTCAACTACCCTTTCAGACCATGAGTAACTTGAGAGCAGTTGTCACATGTATTTATGTTAGCATCTGCAGTGACATAATAATATGGGGTTCCCATATGGCCTTCAACATTTACTGAACTGAGTAAAATCCAAGTAAAAATACAGGCGATTTTAAATCAAAAATTTTTTTCTTAGTTATTTTCCTCCCATAGATAATTTTGCTCATCGAGCTGAAGTTTGGAAAGCCTTGGCCAGCTGTAAGGAATGGGAAGAAAAATCTCTCATTCCAAATTAGGCTCACAAGAGTCTGAAATTACTTACCTGATATCATGGTCCAAATTAGAAAAGCCTCCAAAAGAAGGTGAGTTCTTCCCTCTTAGACTTTGAGTTTGAATGAGTAAAATACTAAAGATTTAAAGTTATGGATAGTAAAGTTCTAAAGGAAAAAAATATATAATCCTTTGTTTTATATAATATATGGTGAGTCTGGAGATAAAAGTGAATTAGAGGCTGGGCATGGTGGCTCAGGCCTGCAATCTCACCACTTTTGGAGGCCGAGGTGGGTGGATCACCTGAGGTCAGGAATTGAAGATCAGCCTGGTCAACATAGCGAAATGCCATCTCTACTAAAAATACAAACATTAGCTGGGTGTAGTGGTGCACACCTGTAGTCCCAGCTACTAAAGAGGCTGAGACAGGAGAATTGCTTGAACCTGGGAGGCGGAGGTTGCAGTGAGCCAATATCATGCCACTGTACTTCAGCCTGGGTGACAGAGAGAGACTCACTCTCAAAAAGAAAAAAAAAAAAAGAATTAGAGCTCCAGCGCTCTTTGCTTATCCTTAAAACACTGAGCACCAAATAATGAAGTATTTTTCCAACTTGGCATCTAATTCATGCCTAACAAAAGTTGACATGGTCAGTACAGGTGGAAAAGTGGGGCTTACGAGCTAAGAAAACAGGTGTAGGTAGATGAGTGGTAGTTTATGAAATTTTGTCACTGTTTTAAAATTTTGTCACTGTGGTAGTTTATGAAAAGAGCTTAGGATGGTGTTTGACACCTTAGTACTCAGTAGTTATGTTAACGATTCTTATTCATTAATATAAGCATTTGATTTATAGAGAAAGACTATTGTTCCTTGGTGGTGGGTGATTAGGTCAACCTACACTGTTTTGTCACTTTTCAATATAAAAGTATTTTTTCCACAAATTCAGCTAATCTTAAATTATTAAGTACATCTTTGCTTGTAAACTGACTGGGGGGAGTAAATTAACTTAAACTGTTAAGCTACATTATTGTACTTAACTTGTGTGTCTTCCTCTTTCTTGTTTCTCAGTTTGAAAAGGTTTGTCTTCGTCCAGATTTCACATCTTGCTCACTAAAGGGAATAATTACCTCAATCTAATTTTAAACAGAGGTCAAATTCAAAAAGCATAAACTAATTTAAATTTTATTTATGTCTCCCATAAACTCAACTTTGCATTTTATTTTAGATTATAAGAGATTTGAAAATCCTTATTTGGATCCTAACGTACTTAAAACTCTTTTAGCTTTCAGCACTAAGTAAAACAGTTGGCTTCTCAGTGTCAGGTCTTATTAATAGTTCCTTTCCTCTATGTTGTTCATAAATTTTTCTGTAGTAACTTTGTATTTCTTTCCTTTTTCTTGTCTAATCTACCTTGTCCTCTAGTTTTTTTTCTCTCCACCCATCTTATATTTCTGGCCAGAAGGTAGAATGCTTTGTAAGCATTTACCTGGATATTTAGGAAGAATAAAACCATCTCCTTGAGGGTTTTCTTTTTTTCCTTAAAAGCTCAGACACGACGGCAGGTCAACTATAAATAGAATCCTATAGGAGGAAATTTGACAAAGGAAAAAGTTATTTCCTCTCAAAATTGAGAAGGAGAAGGAAATGTAGGCTATCAGGAAGTACTTCTCTTGTTCATTTCTTTTTTTAAAGTGTAGACTTGGGCAGCTGGAAAATTCTGCTTCATTATAAATTCTCAATATGTGCTTTTTTGACAATTTTTATAGATTAAAAATATTTCAGATAGTAGTTTATATATAGCTTTCAGTCCTTTTTATTTTCTTTATGATTAATTAAGGTCACTTCATGACCCTTAAACATGGACAAAGACATTTTAAACATAAAAGCAAAGAAAAATAATGCAAAGAATTAATAAATATGACTGCATATATATATATACATATATATATATATACGCACACATGGATTATCCTCTAAATTCATTGGTTAGCCTTCTAATAGAATCGAGAAAACCTAGTTAGAAATTGTTTGAATGTCTTCCGTAAAATAACTACTTTTCCTTATTCTAGGAGTCTGTGAACTAGCTGTTTTTCAAATGAAACCTGGTGGGCCAGCTCTGTGGGGTGATGCATTTAAAAGAGCAATTAATGTCCATGTCAATCTAGGCTACACAAAAGTAGTTGTTGTTTTTCGCATAGAATATGGATAACTCACCAGAGGTACAGTTGTCCACTTGTTTTATGAAGTTGCCATGTGTATTAGTTTGTCTCTCTTTTTCCTTATGGTGCCTATTTTAATTTTTATGTCCAAATTTTTAGAGTTTGTTGTCTATAAGATTGAAAAAACCTGGTTTACATCTTATTTTTTTTAGAATGTTGTTAATACTTTACGGGGCCTTTTTCAAATACTGAACTTTTTTTTTTTTTAACTTTTTTAACTTTTATTTTAGGTTCATGGGGTACATGTGAAGGTTTGTTATGTAGGTAAACTCACTCATGTCGTGGGGGTTTGTTGCACAGATTATTTCGTCACTCAGGTATTAAGCCCAGTACCCAATTGCTATCTTTTCTAATCCTCGCCCTTCTTCCATCTTCCGTTCTCAAGTAGACCTCAGTGTCTGTTGTTTCCTTCTTTGTGTTCATAAATTCTCATCATTTAGCTCCCACTTATAAGTGAGAACATGTGGTATCTGATTCTCTTTTCCTCTGTTATTTTGCTGAGGATAATAGCCTCTAGCTCCATCCATGTTTCCACAAAAGATATAATCTGGTTCTTTTTCATGGCTGCATAGTATTCTCTGGTGTATATGTACTTTATCCAATCTGTTGTTGATGGGCATGTAGGTTTTCATGAAAAGATTCCATGTCTTTGCTATTGTGAATAGTGCTGCAGTGAACATTCACGTGCATGTGTCTTATGGTAGAATGATTTATATTCCTCTGGGTATATATCCAGTAATGGGATTGCTGGGTCAAATGGCCAGTTCTGCTTTTAGCTCTTTGAGGAATCATCATACTGCTTTCCACAATGGTTGAACTAACTTACACTCCCACCAACAGGGTATAGTGTTCCCTTTTTTTTACAACCTCATCAGCATCTGTTATTTTTTGACTTTTTGATAATAGCCCTTCTGACTGGTGTGAGATGGTATCTAATTGTGGTTTATGTTTGCATTTCTCTAATGATCAGTGATATTGAGCATTTTTTCATAAGTTTGTTAGCCTCATGTATGTATTCTTTTGAAAAGTGACTGTTCATCCCCTTTAGCCACTTTTTAATGGGATTATTTGTTGTTCTCTTGTAAATTTGTTTAAATTTCTTATAGATGCTGGATATTAGAACCTTGTCAGATGCATAGTTTGCAAAAATTTCCTGTCATTCTGTAGGTTGTCTGTTTACTCTGTTTTAGTTTCTTTTGCTGTGCAAAAGCTCTTACGTTTAATTAGATACCATTTGTCCATTTCTGTTTTTGTCGAGATTGTTTTTGGTGTCTTTGTCATTAAAAATTAATGCCATTCATATAGAAAATTCTCATATTATCACAACATTAAAAAAAAATCTGTTACTAAGTATAACATACAGTGAGACCCTAATTTGGTTTGCTTATTTTTTAAAAGGAAACACACCGTATATTAATAAAGGTTTATCTGGGCAGTTAAGATTATGCTAATTTTTATTTTTTCTTTGTACCACCTAGATTTTCTACAGTGAACAATTTTTTATAATCTGCTTTTTTAAGAAAATAAAATATAGTACAAAGTCATGAGACTCGGGTCTAGTCTTAATGTGCCTTAAGCCTAGTTACTTTGCTTTCTCTCTTCAGCCTTATATTTCCAATTTGATTAACTTATAACTTTATCTCCCAAATTTCTGACCCCTCTGAAATCTTATCACTAACATATTTAGTTTTACCTTTTTGATATCACTATTTTGATTTAAAGAATAAGACAACATTTCTGATTCATTTTTTCAATATCTTATTTGTTACTGCCATATATTTCAGAAACTATTTGTGATTTATTTCTGCAGTTCACGTTCTTTGGTGGGATGAGAGTGCAGATAGTCGTGCAGCTGGGAGACATAAGTCTCATGAGTATCCCAGCGTTGTGGTGGCTGGTAAGCTGCTTCACTAAGTAAGAATTATTTTTAGAACAAATGTGATTCAGTCAGTAACTGCACACCTTCTTATGAAATGTTTTTCCAGTTCAGGAAAGTGTCAACTACCTAGTGTCTCAGCAGAATATGCTTCTGATTCCTACATCATTTTCACCATTGAAATAGTTTTCTACTGAAATACAAAACATTTCAATAACTGCTCTAAGATGTGTCTACTAATGGTGCTTAAATTCTCCCAAGATGTTCTCATTTTTATTTAAAGGAGGTGGTAAGTTAGTTAATTTGCTATGCTGCTTGCATTTCTGAAAGTTACACCTTCTCCACTACTTTAGGAAATAGTTCAGTTCACTTTCACCTTGGCATTTCAGTGTCTGTTACACATTAGAAAAAGTTGTCACTATTTCATGATCTTGGTTTTTTATTTGTTTTAGAATATCTCTTCTGTATTTTGATAAATCTTTGCTTTGTATCATTTTCTTATATTCAAATAAGGATTTTACATTCCCTTGCCTGATAGTATTTTTGAATTGTTTATATAAAATATCTATCTTTTCATCGTATTTTTTCAGAGATTTAAAAAAAAATTTCTTAGTAAAGTTTATTTTGTGATATCAAATTGGATGTATAAAGATGTTAGATCAAGTATATTTCTTTTGTGGAAAAGTACAATATCATCTGTTTTAATTATTGCTTTTACATTATTAGTCAAATTCTAACTTGGAAAATAATGTAATTGAGTCACAGTGTCAAAATCTAGAAAAGATTTGTTGGTTTATATGCTGAAATTGTTCATTTATAATTAATTTTACTAATTTCTACTTTGGATCACTATTTAACCAAGATCTTGGGACATTTATTTGTTTTATATAAATATTTATGGTTATGGAGATGTTTGCACTAATAAAAATCCTACATATTCATTGTTTTTTTAATTTACATTTTATACTTATATTATCTCTAGAGCTCTATGTTGCTATAAGATAGAAATATAGTGATAATTTACCAACTTTATTGAAAATGTTAAGTTATATCAATAAAATGACATGCTGGGAACCTGAGAAGGGTTTCTTTAGTACTGCCACAGATGTCCTGGAGTTTTCCTTGAAACATCTTTCATTTCCATTTTACTTGATGGAAATCTAAAACTCGGTTTCTAAAACTAGGTTTGGTACTCCTGATAGTGTATATTTACAGCTGGATTATTTTTACATTTTTACAGACTATCTCCTGATAGTCTATATTTACAACTATATTATTTTTATATTTTTAAAACCTTATAGCTATAAAATAGTAAATTGTGAATTAGCTCTTCAAGGGAAATTTGGAAAACAGAATGGACAGTTTCCTTTCATTTATTAGGCTCTAAGCAATCTGCAGTGTATCTGACTATTAGGCAATGTAAGATATTATTTATGAGAGGCAGGCAGTGGCAGCTTAAACAGACACACCTCCTCAGCATTCTTCTTCATGCAGAGTTCAAAGAGGCCTAAGACATCTCACATTTATGTCAAAGCTCAGTATGTGCTTAGTTACACATAAATTACCAATAAAATTGAATTAAAATTTAAAAGTTAACTAAAATACTATGGAAGACATTTAATATTTTGCTTCAGAATGTTATAGTACCTTAGGGTTATGAGCATCAATTACCTTTGATCCACATTATATTTAAAGGGAGGGGAAAGCTGACATTTTTATCTTTTTTTTAATGGATACACTCTAAGTTATCTTAAGGGCTTTCCTGGTTTAAGCAAAAACAGGATTACTTGGTTTAAATCATATACCTTATTCTTCATACTTAGCTCCAAGTGAATTTTGACTTTTCCTAAAACTTAACATGACAGAGATTTGCCTTCTAGGAGGTCTAACTTGAAGAGGAAAGTAATTTACATGTACAGGTTTATATCCTAGCATTATATTTTTCTCTAGTCTATTCATTCTCATTCTCTTCAATGACTCCCAGCACCTGCTCTTCTGTCTTCATTCTTAGCCGATGACCTTTCCCTTTTACTTCATAGAGAAAATAACAATCAGAAGTCTGAATAAGTTCCCACCCCAACATCTGCCTGCTTTCTGCCGCCAAGCCCAAATGCCCTGCCTTCTCTCCTCTTACTGTGGATGAATGGCCCGTGCCCCAAGCAAAGACAAACCCTCTACCTGGACACTCACTTGCTGAGGGATGTGGCTCAGGCAGTTTATCTCTTTTGTTTCCTGAAGCCACAGTTTCCCCCCTCAACTGGATTCTGCTCTTCAGCATACAAATGTACTATTATTTTTCTCATCTTTAAAAAAAAAATCTCACCCCATTTTTTTCCTTTACAACATGACTCAGAAGAGTAGTTCATACTTCCTTCCTGCATTTCCTTCCCTCACATTATCTCAAGCATTCTCCGATCACGCCAGCCAAATTGTTCTTGTCAGCTTATTTCCCAGTTCTCATTTTACTTGACTTGTTAGCAGTTGACCTCTCCTTTCTTCTGGAAACAGTTTCTTCATTTCTCCGAAACACTCACTGCACAAGCCTTCACATCTAGGCTCCACCTTGTCTCCTTGACCTCTGATACAAGGACTGAGTTCTTGGACCACTTCTGTTTTTAATTTATGCTCACTCCCTCTGTCATCGCCCCCAGTTTTGTGGCTTCAAATGTCATCTGTGTGGGGATAGCTCCTCCAGTCCACACCTCCTTTCTAAAACTTTTTTCAAACTCACACATGTGAATTTAAATTCCAGGCTCATCGCATCCAGGTGTGTTTCCCTGGATGTCTATTAGAAATCTCACACCCCCATTGTCCAAAACTTAGCTCTTGCTCTTTGCCCAGAAACCTTATCGCAGTTAGTGGCAACTCCAGCTTTCTGTTTGGCTAAGGCCACAGACAGTCATTCTCACATTGCCTTGCCTCTTCTCTCACACACCATTATGTACCCGTCAGCAGATCCCAAATAGCTAGAATTTGATTGCTTTACATCCCTATTGCAACTATCCTGGTTCAAGCCAATCATCATCTGGATTGTTGGGAAGTGCTTAACTGGTCTCCTGCCCTCCCCCTCTGCCCTCAACCCTGTTTTCAACATAGCAGCCAGAATCATCTAAAATATAAGCCAGATGGTGTCACTCCTCTGCTCAATATCCTCTCCCAATACCTTCTTATCTTCCTCAGAGTAATTGTCTAAGCCTCTAACTGGCATACAAGTCTTTACATGATCTCTCCTATTATCTTTTACCACCCTCAGCTCCAGACCTGGCCTAAGAGGCTTTTCTTTGAACCTGCTAAACATGGTCTTCCCTAGACATGTATTTGCATGGATTTCCATGCCTCCTTCAGGTCTTTACCACCATAAAGCCTTCTCTGACAACCCTATTTAAGATTGTAATCCCCTCCCATGGTGGCTGCTATCCGCTAGAGACTGAATGTTTTTGTCCCCCCGACCCCCAAATTCATATGTTGAAGCCTTAATCTCTACATAGGAGATTGGGCCTTTGGAGATTAGTTTTAGATGAGGTCATGTGAGTAACAGAATTGGTGTATTAATAAAGGCGTGAAGAGTCCTCATTGTGAGGAAACCAGAATAGGTAGGCCTTCACCAGAACTTAATCATGCTGGCACCCTGGTCTCAGCCTTCCCAGCTACTAGATCTGTGAGAAATAAATGTTTGTTGTTAAGCCACCCAGTCTATGGTACTCTTGTTACAGCAACCTGAACTAAGACACTACCCTCTCCCCAGCTTTATTTTTCTGTTATCACCATAATTAATATTTTACATATATATGATTTGTTAATGTATGTCTCTTCCCACTCGAAACCAAATTCTATGACAACAAGGGTGCTTGTTTTCATTATTGTCATATTACCCACGCCTGGCATGTGGCAAGCCCTCACTAGGTACTTGTTGACTGAATTCACATATGAGATGTGTGAGTTTGAAAAAAGAAGTACATCATTTCTCCACATCTCATTTTGAGCCACCATGAACAATAGATTACATAGCTGATATTGGAGGTGCCTCACTAATCCATTTGGAAAGCACTCCTGGAAGACAGAGTGAATGACTCAGTAGATGTTCTGGCTAGGGGTGCCATCAATAAATAAAAATAATACCACTGCCTGTTGGTTGTTGTCACAGACTATGAAGGTACTTGAATTGTATTTCCAGGTAGAGAAACAGATATGTAACCAATCTGATTCGATTCCACCCCCTGCCCCAGAACTCCCAAAGGATAAGCAAATGCCACTTGTGGACTCAAACTTTGGACTTCATCCTCAGCAGCAGCTCTTAACCTACTGAGTAAATCCTATGAATTTGCCTAGTGTGGCAACTGAAGTTGCATACTAGTTCTGTCATCAAAGGAGTGTGAACCTGGAGTATGTTGGAAGGAGTGTTAGGTTCATTAGAGAGACCTCTTTCGTAACTGCTGTCACCTACAATGTCTGCTCTCTAAGTGTCTTCTTGAAAGAACATTTCCTCCCCCAGGAGGAGGAAATGGTTTTTCCTTAGTGACAGATAGTTGGCCCAGGACCCTAACGTAAAGGAGTATGGGCATTAGACAAAATGAGTTTTATCGTAGTTGACTGGAAGAAAAAGAAGTTTTTGATTCATAGGCTTCTACCTGGAAAGGGCAAGTCCGCAGTGGTCTTGAACCAGCCAGAGTGTGTACAAGGCTCCTGCCAGAAGAAATGCCTATAGAATTAAAAGCAGAACAACAAAATCACAAAGGAAAGGCAAGATGATGCCCACATGCAGCCTATATTATTAACAGACAAGGAAAGAATCCAAACACAAGTTCTATAAACCAGCTGTTCTCCTGTTTTTTGCTTCCCTTCAAAGCAAAAATATAGATTTGTATGTATTTGCAGTCTCCCCTTTTTTGCCTTTCATTCTTCCCTGAAAATCTATTCCAGTTAGGTCTGCATCCTTGTCATGCTGAAATGACTCTGATGAAGGTCATCAAAGACCTGTGTCTTATCAAATTCAATAGCCATTCCTGCCTTTGCTCATTCACATTCCTTACTCATCTTCTCAGCAATGTTGGACATAATTGACAACTTCTGCCTTCCTGAAACAATAATTCTCTGAGCTTCAATGTATGGCGTTATACTCTTCAGATTTTCTTTATCACTGGCCAGTCCCTCTGTTTCCCTTGCTCGCTTTTCTTCTGTTATAGGATCTCAGGCTCAAGAATGTTCCCTATCTTCATTCTTTCTAGGTAAGCTCATTCAGTCCCAAGGCTTAAATATATACATACCAATAATTTGCACATTTTTTTTAGATGGAGTTTCATTCTCATTGCCCAGGCTGGAGTGCATTGGCGTGATCTCAGCTCACTGCAACCTCTGTCTCCCAGATACAAGCAATTGTCCTGTCTCAGCCTCCCAAGTAGCTCGGATTATAGGCATGCACCACCACACCCGGCTAATTTTTTTGTATTTAGCAGATATGGGGTTTTTCCATGTTAGGCTGGTCGCAACTGCTGACCTCCGGTGATTCACCTGCCTCGGCTTCCCAAAATGCTGGGATCCCAACTTACACATTTTTATCTTATTTTCCATCATTGCCCCTGAGCTTCAGACTGAAATACCAACTGCATTTTTAACACAACCATCTACCTAGTTCAGGTCACAAACTAGAAGTCACTTTCCTACCTCTCTTTCCCCCAGCCCCTACATGCAGTCTGTCAGCTAGTCCTGCTGGCTCTATCTCCAAAGTAGATACTGAACATTACCACAGCTCCCTATCTGCTGCTACCATCCTAGTCCAATTCATCATTATCTCTTACTCTTCCTACTGTCCTTTCTTCCCATAGTAGCCAGTGTTCTTCTGAAACAGAGTAGGTCACACCACTACTGTTTAAAACTTTCCAGTGGCCCTTGTTGGACTAACAATAAAATCCAAATACCTTAAAAATGCTGGCAAGATCCTGTGTGATGTGGTCCCTGCTGTCTCTCCAATTCCACCCCCTGCCACTGTCTTCCTTGCTAACTCAGTGCAAGAGACATTAGCACAGCGATCTCTTTTACCCCCTCAGTTCGCCAAGCTTTTTCCCACCGGGGCTTTTACAACAGTTATTCTTTCTTCCAGGAATACTATTCACACGCACCTTGAAAGGCTGCTCCTGCTTGTGTTATTTGGTTCTGAGCATATCACTCTTCGGAAAAGGCCGTCTCTGACTTCTCTCCATTGTTATCCGATTACCACGTCTTATTTTCTTCTTAGCACCTATTGCTGTCAAAATACATTAGATGTGTTTGTCCACACATCCTTTTTCATCACTGAAATAGAAATTCATTAGAGCAGGAATTCTATTTTCACCATTGTATCCCCAGTACCTAGAGAAGTATCTGACATACAATAAAGTTCAATAAATATCTGTTAAATTAATGTACACTGATGCTGAGGTGATTTCACGAGGTCTATTTTAACTGATACCTAACTTCAACAAAAGGAACCCTCTGCCACTTGACTGTCCCCGTATCTTTGGATGAGTCTCTTATCCAATGAGCTGCAATTTACTCATATGTAAAATGGCACTTTTTACCTTATAGGGCAGGTATTGAGATTAAATGAAGTACATGACAACATGGTGAACACTTGAAAACAGTAGCTGATTTTTTTCCTGCTTACTGTAGACATTAACATTACAAAGGGTCAAGTTTTTTGAATCTGGAAAAGTTCTTTTAGGCTTTTTTCCGGATAGAAGAATGTTTTGGTCAAGACTCATGCGTAGGGCCAGGGGAGGTGGCTCAGGCCTGTAATCCCAGCATGAGAGGCCAAGGAGGGTGGATCACCTAAGGTCAGGAGTTCGAGACCAGCCTGGCTAACATATAATGAAACCCCATTCTCTACTAAAAATACCAAAATTAGCTGGGCGTGGTGCTGCACGCCTCTAGTCCCAGTTACTTGGGAAGCTGAGGCAGGAAAATCGCTTGAACCCAGGAGGCAGAGGTTGCAGTGAGCCGAGATCTTGCCACTGTACTCCAGCCTCAGTGACAGAGCGAGATTCTGTTTCAAAAAAAAAAAAAAAGACTCCTGGGTAACATATTTTCTTCTAAATTACTGCCTTTTAATTTTTTAATTAAAAGTTTTTTTCCTCTCCGTTGTTTGTCATTTTTCACAAAGAAACAGTGTTCTATGATTTCATTAAAGTCACTATAATGTGAACTTCAAATAGGAGGATGAAGTTGTGACACTGATGTTCAGGGGACATCTTGGCTCACTTGAAGCCAAGATTTTTCTGCACACAAAATTCAGATCTGTGCCACAGAGAAAGGACTGCTCACAGCAGCACTTTGTCACAGCTGTTCCCAAGAGGTCGTAAATAGAGCCTGACTCAAAAGGACTGTTTGACAGGGATTCTTCAAGTAGCAAAATAAACAGACATCTTTTGAAATCTTTTTCTGAAACTCTTTTTTTTTTTTGAGATGGAGTCTTGCTTCTTCACCCAGGCTGGAGTCCAATGGCACAATCTTGGCTCACTGCAACCTCCGCCTCTCAGGTTCAAGCGATTCCCCTGCCTTGGCCTCCCCAGTAGCTGGGATTACAGGCATGTGCCACCACACCTGGTTAATTTTTGTATTTTTAGTAGAGACAAGGTTTCACCATGTTAGCCAGGCTGGTCTCGAGCTCCTGACCTCAAGTGATCCGCCCACCTCGGCCTCTCAAAGTGCTGGGATTACAGGCGTGAGCACTGCGCCCGGCCTAAACTCTAATTCTTAATGAGCTATGAAAAATACATCCACATTGTTTCAGCAATAACATATATTGTCTGCATAGCACTCAATACAGGAGAAAAGAAAGGAATCACCAATATTAGTATCATTTCTGTTCCCACATCTACTTTTCCTTCCTGCTCACCCTTGCCACCACCCCTAGTACCTTGCCAGTATAATTGCCACATTGTGTCCTTATATTTTTGGTTGCATAAACAAAAGGGCACTGAAGTCTGCCTTTGTAGCTTCCCCTATACCAAGTGAACTTTTATTAAATAAGCTCAGCTACAGAGCGTTTTCAGAGATCGCAGTGCAGCTTCATAGTCATTAAGGAGAATATTTATCTGAAAACCTCTAACACTTAATAACAGTTACTCAACATCTTAACCAACATGAAAATACAAAACACCCTTTTATTTTCAAGTAGTCCCCTCAGTTCTCTTTTATGATTAAGGGAACATTTTAATCTTTCCTCAAGTTTTTCCTTTTGATCCAAATCACTTCCCCTCTACTTTTCTAATGGCTTTATAACACTTCAGCAGTAGGTGGTGCCACAAATGCATGAAAGTAAATTTCTACAGACCAACATAACTGTCACAGCTTTATTTTGTGACTCATATTACAACATAGAAATATGCATTTTAATACTTCATATAAAGTTATTGACATACAAATTTTTTTTCTTTTTTCCTTTTAATGAAAATGATTTAACTTAGAAATCTGTTGTGAAACTTCTGTCTAGTTTTGCAAGTCTCAGATATTCCAGTGCAAAAATAGATCCCATTACAGACAATGTAAAGTGCTTGGAATGAGGGCCAATGATGAACAAAGAGCACAAAAACAGCTTCATCTGAGGGTATAAGAAAGGATAATAGCATAGCTAATCCTTATAGAAATAGAAACGTTCTATAAAAAGGGATGCAACAATTTTAAAAAGAATTAGAGCAAAATTTCTACAGTATTACATTATTACTAGTAGATAATAACAAGGGTACAAATTAATGTCTCAATATCAAAGTGGTTCAATATTACATAATACATGGCTCTTTGGAAAACATTTTACCTGATATATACAACCACAAGAAGAAAACACACACAAATCCCTTTAGTCAATGATTACTATACAGTGAATGAATGATATGCAACATTTAATAGTCACAAAGCATTTGCTTTCAGTACAGATAATGAAATACAGTAGTGTGAGGTTTGGTTGTTTTTTAACAATGAATTGTGCTGGGCATTTATATATAGAGGGCTTATTATTTTCTTCTGTTTTTTTCATATTCACAGTTGTTAATAAGTTTTCTGAGGTGTCCAAAAGATGCAAAAGCAGAAATCTTTGAACATATATTTTGAGAATTTCTGAAACTCACGTAGTTACATTCCACAGGGAATATATGGAAATTTTACTTGAGTATAGAGTTGGTAAAAATTTCTACCACGATTAGGTTTTACACAGAATATGTAAAAGATTACTGCCTTAAAAGGTAACACAATATTAATGAAGATGTCTAATTGTAGATTGCTTCTAGCTTCAGAAGAGATCTTTTTCAATCTGTATTAAAATGTTGTGTTTTCTTCAAAATAGTTCACAGTGCCTTTTGATTTTTCAAAATATGGCCTTGAAGTCAGAGAAATTGAAGCAAGGAGTTGCTCATGGATTTACTATAATGAAGAATTAAAATACTTTTTTAGTAAAATGAGAAAACCAACAGAAGTTTGATTTTGAAAAATATTAAATGAGGAGAAATTATTTTATGAATTCTATATTTCTGAAGGTAGTATAAAATGCAGTGATCCCATATCATTAGTTATTGGAAATATGCCTTCATCACTTATGTTTAAAATCAATATTGACTTTAACTTCTAAAACAGTCATTTTTTTCCTTTTGAGCAGTGGGTTATGCAACATTCTGTAAATTTTAAAAATATAGGTAATTTGAAATCTGAAGTCTTATACCTTAAGAGTTAATATTTAAATTTTGGAAAAAGTGGAAGAAATTAGTAATGATATTGAAAGATCACTTGAATTTCACCAAACAATAGTTCTCATATTTTTATTTTGTCTCAAGACAGATAACATTAAGTATTCGTGAAACAGTATTTGTTAAAAATGTTTACTGACTAGAAAAATAAGACTGGGTTAGAAAATTCTGAAAAATACTCCATATGGAAGCATTTATTGTTTTTATTTTTTTCTCGATTAGGGACTGAGAGACGAAAAGTTTGAGATTGTCAGATTTAATGGGGGGTCCAACATCTGCAAAGCCAATTATTTGAAGGTACTAAATGCCATAAACACGAGTTGTATTTTTCAGCAAGTTTTCAAGCTAGCTGTTTTCTCTGTTGAAGAATTCATTGTTTAGACTTGTGACCCTTATCCTTTCTTGGCTTTTGCATTGTTGCAATTAAAAAAAAAAAAAAAAAAGGCTGCCCAGTATTGTTACAGTGGGCTCCTACAAGCACAAGACAACCTGTATCTGTAAACCAGTGAGCTGGATAAATGGCACACCCTTATACATACAGAACATATTCTCTCAGCTACCGCATACACTCAAAAAATACTTGATTGATGAATTAACAGTATCCTAAACGATCTGAAACTCAAATATAATGTCATGAGATCTTGACTATCACATTGCTTTCTAGGCACCAGTCATAACTGATGTGCAAATTTATATAAGAAAATAAAAATGGTGAGGCAGTGGCCATACTCCTTCATACCACAGGGTTCTACAAAGAGGCCATTCTAAGGATTCAGAAGTCACTGATAGAACTTGGAAACAACATTTAAGTACAAACATTTTTGTCAAAATACAACTCTATCTTTTCATTTTCTAGATTAATTCAAAAGGCAGGAAATAATAATATACTTGTGTCAAATAAACATCTTGAGATGCAGTGTACCATGTTAGTAAACGGGACAAATGGGCACTGACTTCCCTAGGTTTGAATGCACAATCTCTTTAATCCCAAGCCCTGGTCTCAGCAGCTTGCAGCCCCAGCAGTCTGGCTGTTGATTCTTTGCCTCTTACCAGGATCTAAGTATATTTAAGAGTCTCAGAAGGACGACCCTATAGACCCATGGCTCAGAGCACAGGACAGTATAACAATGGAACCAAGTTCCATGTGTCTAGAAACACCCACATTTTTGTTGCATGTTACTGCCACCAGAATAGCTCATCAAAGAGGGGATCAAAGCAGGATGTTAGCCACATATGGCATCATTTTGTCAACTGATATTTAATGATGTTGATAGACTCTGAGCAGAGCAGCCTTCACAAAAGTGTGCATCACACACCATCGTGCTTCAAACTTTCTGAAAAACTTGGCACTATTAATTCTGGCACACTCATTGCCAGCAATGGATGTGTCACCGGGAAACCAGTCTCCTGGCATGGCATGACTTAATGAATGAGGATGTGCATGCCTTTTGATTTTGATAAATAATCACTGACCATAATTACTTGATGAATTACTGTTGCAACCCAGTGAGAATACACAGGAACAAACAACAAAACAAAAGTACGATTTCAAACCCTATGTCCATTGGGTTCCATAATAGAGTTTCACATAGGTATAGGTAAAAAAAAAACTAAATTCAAGTCTTTCACTTGAGAGCCATATAAGACATAGGCTGCAAAGGCACTGCCCCTGTAATGGAATTTTGTTTTCATTGCATTGAATTGCATTGCATTGAATAGTATCAGTACAGTATCCAGTTTGCTTCTTCCCACAATAACTTCTGGCTGTTTTCTCTGGAACACTTCACATGGTGCAAAGGAAAGTCTAGTTCCTCTTTACTTTCAGTGACCCCATATGAACGAGATTCTTCATACGTAACTTTCTTTCACTTTCTCATCCTGTAGAAAAGATGTGAGAACTGCAACATCTACTACTGTCTGGTTTTTGTGTAATGAGAGGTCCTTTAAGTGGTCATCATCACTTTGGTCCTTGGCAAAGTTCACAAATACCTGTTAAAAGATGAAGATGGACCTTTATAAATACCACTCAACTTGCTCATTCTTTATTCTAGTTCTGTTTTTCCAGATGTTGAAATTAGATCAAGTAGGAGCATATAGAATTGCATAAATAGATTAACTAGAAAACTATGTGTAAAGGAGGGAAGAATACTTGAAAAAAGCAAGAACTTAAAAATTGACTCTATTGCCCCCCACATCACCAACTGCTCAGTCATCCATTTACTTTGGCAGATAGAGTCTTGATTACAGGGAAGAGGGAAGAAAATTTTACTGAATACCTATTAAGTGTCAGGAGCTGTTTGGTACTTTTTAATCTAATTTAAATAGGATAAGGCACCAGTAAAATGCCTGGCCCCTGGTAGGTACTCACTAAATGGTAGTTATTATGGTTATTATTACAATAAATTCTCACAATAATCCTATAGAGTACATAGCATCATCTCCCTTTTCAGTTTCAGAGAGGTTTGGTAAAAAGCATTAGCTAGTAATAGATCAGGAACTCAAGCACACAAACTGTTCTTGGGCCCATGGCCACGGGTGGGTGGGCAGGAATCCACACCCTGAGAAGTAAATCTGTTTTGACACTCAAAGCTTACTTGGTCAAGTGTTGTCTGAGAAACAGAGTAGTCTTCTATGTGGAGTCGCTTTTTGCTCTGGGAGAGGATGCTGAATATCCTGGCCAGAGAAGATAACGAAGATGGAAGCTGGTATTGTAGCATGTTGCGGTGTTTCTCTTTAAGAACACTTCCAGGAAAGGCAAGTCCAAAGAAATCCTGGACAGGCTTCAGGTCAGGGTTGGACCCTGCTATTCGTACAACTATTGTATAGCCATCTCCAAACCTGAAAGTAAGAAAAAAATATCCAAATGGAGGCTCTCCAGGAAACTATTCAAAAGAATATTTAACCCTGAGAACCCAACTTGTACCATGAAAGCAGGTGCCCCCTGACAGGCCCAGAAATGAGTTTCTGAGAGAAGGAACCAGTTGTCATTTACTAAATGTGAAGCACCATGCCACGTGCTGTAAATACATGATCTACTTGAATCCTCACCCGGACCCATGAAGTCTGACAGACATTTAGAGAAACTCCCTGAGGCCCAGGGAGTTAGTCACTTGCCCATGGCTCAGAGCTCATAACTGGTAGGGCCAGGATGCAAACCTATTTGTGTTTGACTCCAAAGCCTGTATTCTCACCAGTACTGGCACATGTAAATTTTTTTCATTTCATCTATAGAACAAAGCTATGAGGTAGATCTTCCAGGGAAATTGAATCTCAGAGAAGTTATATAACTTGCCCAAGAGTCACAGAACTAGTAAATGGTAAAGACAGAATTTGAATGTAGCTCTGACTTCAAAGCCCTCATTCTTTCATTTTGCTCAGTTTTATTTCCCTTTATTTTAGAGCCATCATGTGTATACTGAAAAAGAATGACATATCAAGCCTTTTCACTAGTCACTATCCCTAAGAAATTATCTTTGTTACCTATTTTTCAGATGTTGGACACTGCCAAGGCACCTGAACCTTCCATTGACCATAATTGCCATCCTAGTGCAAAGAGCTTCGCATTCTTCCATACTGCGGTGAAACAGAAAGAGGTTTTAGTTTTCGAGAGATTCTCTATAACCATCAGAACATCACCACGGCTTCCAGCATTCCCGCGTCCAGGGGAATCGTACCCTGTTACTAGCACATGTGGATATAGGGATGATGCTGTTCACTGTAGTGCTGTTTACAATCGTGAACAAGTTGGAAATAATCCAAATGTCTACAAAAAGGGAAATAGCTAAATAAATGAGAGCATATCCTAACAGAATGCTATCCAGCTATAAGAAATGACATCGAGATATACTGACTTGGAATAATGTTTATAATATATTAAGTGAAAAACAGCAGTATTTATACTGGGCTTGCACATTTATAAGAATACATATGTACACACATACACACATATACAGATTTGCACAGGAAAATTCTGCAAACATAAACAGCCCAGTGAAGACATTAGTTGTCTCCACGTCATATAATTTCAGGTAATAATCGTTTTACTCTTTGCTTTTCTGTATTTTCTGATTTTTACAAAATGAACGTGTATACTACTTGGAAAGTTAAAACATCCCACAATGTAGAAGCCAAGACTTTACTACAGACCTATGAGATGTAAGCACTACTGATCTCCCCTCCTTGACAACACTTAGGGCGCAATTCCACAAGAACCGCCGGGCTTTGGGATCCATGCCTGTGGTGGGTTCATCCTGTAATTAGAATAAAATAAGTCTTACTTTCTGGGGGGGAAAAAAAATCAAAGATAGATTTGTTTTTACATGCAGAAGCATCTTTGAAACAGCTTAAATTTTAACTTACCATTCCAGTTATTTCTTGATGGAACAAATAACTAAAATAAGTTTCAAATTCATTTGTAAACAAGGTCACTACTATAAATGTCTTATTGATGAAAGAAACTCAAATATTCTGAGTACTTTTTTTATAGAATTAAACGAATTCCTCCAAATAAATAGGGAAGGAAAAAGGCCATTTAGTTTAAATTATCTTTTCATGACTGATAAGAATATACTAAAACTACCTTTTGTCTGAAACCTCTATTGAAGTCAGTATAAGATTTGGGTAGAATTCCTTTTCTTCTTTTTCATTCCAGCTGACTCCAGATTACCCTAGTATACTATAATTGTTAGCCTTACAGAAGCAAATTCAAGACCCATATGGTCAGGAATACATAAAAGCCTCAACCCAAGGCTTCTTCCTGTAATAACATCAATGCTCTTGTCTACCGAAGAAAAAGGGTCAAGGGCCACCGCCCAGTCTGATCTATTTTTCATCTATCCGTGTTTAAAGAACTATGACCTAGTTGCTACCTTGGGAATTTTAAAGCTGTGTCCAAACTCTCCATATTCAGGGAATGAACACAGAGATGATTAGAGAGAATGTTCCAGAGAAAGATCAAATCACATATCCAGCCTCAATCATACTCAGAAACAAGGTCCCTGGAGTGTCTCTATTTGGCAGCATCTGCAGGCATGGTACAGCGCCCCCAGTGTGTGCCAAGGGAGAAGCTTCCCTCTGCTTCTTTAGGGTGGCTCTGGTGTCCCTGGTGGGAGACAAGCGAATCGTACAACAGCCCTGGACATACAGTAGGACTTCTGAAAAGTCATGTTTTCCACTCAGGCCAGAACAACAGTTTTCCATGCACAGTTACACTCACCAGAAACACCACAGGAGGCCCGCCAATCAAAGCCATGGCTGTAGAGAGCTTGCGCTTGTTCCCCCCGCTGTAGTTTCCAGCGTATTTCTCTCCATACTTCACCAGGCCCAGTTTCCGGATTGCCCACTCACCAACCTACAGTGATGAAAAGCACCTTGACTTTTGTCTGGCTTGGGAATTGTATCCCGCTCTCCTACCCATATATGTATGAAAGTTCTTTCACTGAGCAGGACTAGATTCTAGAATCATAACCTGACAACTGGTGAGGAGCCAAAGCAGGGAGAAGGGACTCATGTGGTGGGAGCAGCACTCCCTTTCTGCCCACCTAGCCTCACCAGGACTACAGGTTGCCACCCTGTACACAGATGCAAAGAACCAGCATTTGATGCTGCTGCATTCATGAGCAAAAACAGCCTGAAGTCAAGGTGTGTGGAAAAGCCATAAGGAATATATTGTCAAGATGCCAAAGGAGACAGGCTGGCTTTCAGGTGCCCACAGTACCTTGCCAACTTCTTTCTCTGGTACTCCTCTCAAAAGGGCAAAGAACTCCACGTGCTCTCTCCCAGTCAGCAGCTCTGTGATGGCATCAAACTGAGGGCAGTAGCCCATGTTCTGATGTACTTCGTGGATGTTTGATAAGATACTGCAAAGGACAGGAAAACTAGTTAGATTTTAAGCAAGTAGAGACACTCTGGTCAGAGAGTCTGACCTAATGTTCCTGTAAAGTATGCTTCTCCATTACAAAGATACCAGTACATCTGCTGCTACTTGAAAGGATGGTCCTTCTGCCCCCAGGATGCCAGCTCTTCCTGGCAGGCAGGGTCCCTGCCTCTACCCTGCGCAGTCCTTGCACCTACCTGGCTCTCTCAACACTTCAGTCTGCAGCTGCAGTCCCATTTCAGAATTCCTGAGGTCATGCCAACCACTGCACATTCTTTACCAACAATCTCAGTCACACGACCCTAGGGCTTTCATGCTAAGGCCCCATCCTACACTTCACTCTGTTACCCATTCATGTGCACCAAGTGAGAAGGCCCAGAAACTTTGGGTGTGAGCAACACAGAACCTAGCGACACAATTTATGTTGGTGGGGTGGCTTTTGGGTTCTATGACGCCAGTGAAGTGAAGAATCGGATGTGAGAGAAGTTCAGCGTCCACATTCCAGACTGATGACTGCACCTCGGCCACAGCAGAATAGCCATGAACTTGGTCTTTCAGCAGCATTCATTCCTCTCTGTGTATCTAATTAGAGCCCCCAGGGTCAGCCTTATTCAGAATTAGGATTGAGGCACACGTGGACACCGATGCCAGGCCCTCACAGCTATACCAACCAAATCAGTTCTTATAACCAGTCTCTGTGACAAACCTTACTACGGGCCAGTTACTGCTGCCAATGCTGTATGTGTCAGGGGCCTGGTACTAGGAATAAGCCTAGGAAAGCAGTGGTGCAGTGCTAGGCCTGCTATTCCCAGAATGCCTGTTCTCTTAGGACTCCTTTACGTTGCTACTGCAAAAATGTAAGAGACACGAGAGGAGATCATGAATACATTAAGTCCCTTGCTATTTTCAATTTTATTGGCTATCCCCCTGTCCAGTGTGTTCAAATTCTGAGTCATCGTTCATTAGTGGTTTGGGAAATACGTTCAGTGGGTCATAAGCAGCACTTTTTTAATGACATGGTATACGGCAGAATAAGAAATAGCAGAGTACATTACAGTTAGTAACAGTAGGTACTGTTTTATGAAACTTTAGGTTATACATGTGAGTGTCTATGTGTCTGTGTGTACATACTGGGTTGAGATATAAAATTTATTTCCCACAAGGGTCATGGTCAGAAACATGTGAAAGCCACTGCCTTGTACTATCTCTCCATATAATAAGCCCAGAGAAGCCCCACATACTTAAAGTACTTAGAGTAACATTATCTAAGAGGCCTGTAAAATGTAGGTGTATTCCCCAAGATAAGATTGCTCTGTGACCTGTGCAGTCTCAGAACGTGGCCTAATGGTGGCTCCGTCAATTCGTACCCTCTTTAGAGAGGGCAATTTACTTTGTAAAGGAATTGTTCCTGAGGAAATAATAAAAGATTTTTTTTTTTCGAGACAAAGTCTCTCTCTGTCGCCAGACTGGATTGCCGTGGCGCAATCTCAGCTCACTGCAACCTCCGTTTCCTGGGGTTCAAGTGATTCTCCTGCCTTAGCCTCCTGAGTAGCTAGGACTATAGGCACATGCCACCACACCCAGCTAATTTTTTGTAATTTTAGAAGAGACGTGGTTTCACCATGTTGGCCAGGATGGTCTCAATCTCTTGACCTTGTGATCCACCTGCCTCGGCCTCCTAAAGTGCCGGGATTACAGGTATGAGCCACCATGCCTGGCCAATAAAAGATGTATACAGGGACATATTTACATAGTGAAAATGGAAATTAATATGTGTCCAACATTTATAAGGTATTAAATAAATTATAAGTACATGTACATAGGGGAATTTTATGTATCAATATAAAATTCTGCATCTTAGGAAATGTAACCCACTGGGAAATATTCATAATATTAACAGTAAAAACTAATTTTATCTATATATACAATGTGATCTCAATTTTATGGCACATTTGTATGTGTATGTAAGATAGATTTAGGGTGAAGGAAAAGTTCTAAAACTGGATTGTGATGATGGTTGCAAAACTCTCAATTTACCAGAAATCACTGAATTACACTCTTCAAACAAGTAAATTAAATAGTATGTAAATTACACCTGAATAAAGCTGTTAAAAGAAAAGAATGAGACTGAAAGGAAATGTAAGTTGTGGTTATCTCTGGATATTGAAATCATGGATGATTTTTATGGGTTTCTTTACCTTTTACTATATTTCAACATTTTTATGAACTCTGAAAGTACCACTGTAATCAAGAACAGCAATATATTTCTTTAAATAAACTAAAAACAAAGTCTTTGCAGCAAAATACAGGCCACTTCATTTCTCACCTATTTTTGTTGAGGAAAGCATCTCCTTTGGTAACAGTGGTATCTCCTGTTAACATCTTGAAAGTTGTTGATTTTCCAGCCCCATTAACTCCCAAGAGTCCAAAGCACTGAAAAAGAAAGATTAAGTTGTATAAGCAAACTCGAAAAACATGAATATAAACGATCCTAATAGGCAGCCACCTCAAACCATTATTCTTAAATATCAGTGAAGAATCAAATATTTTCTTGGTTTTAAGACACTGTATGGGTATTTAAATACGTATTTCATAATGCTACTATTTTAAGTGTGGCTGTATCTGTAAGTATTATTTGAATTGTCAGGTTGAGGCCAAAGTTAAGGTGTGAAAAATGGTAATGAAAACCAGCTAGCCAAATCACACCAGCTGCTCTGGCAAAGGGCATACAAGAACACAAACAGAAACCAGAAAGGACACAATCTATTTTTAAAAATCTATTTGAGTTTCATCACCATCCCAAATGGATCACAAAAGCATGTTTTAGATGTGCGTGCTTTTTAAAAAACTGCCTTTTATTACCTAAAATCATTCTCTTGATATACCCCATCTTCTCGATGACTGATTGCTCCATACTAGCGTAAATGGAGAAGGCTTTAAAATCCACTTTTACCCCTTAACAAGCATTGTTGTTTGATTAGGTAGAGATAGTCTGAATTAACAGGGACAAATACAATACAGACAAAGTGTCTTTACCTCACCAGGAGGAATGCCCACGCAAATCCTGTCAACAGCAGGCTTCCGCTTCCTTCTATATATCTGCAAAAAATCAAAATGCAACCATGCATGAGCCTCAGTGACTCACAGCTCTCCCAAGCAACTGTGGAAGGCAGGACTGTAAACTATATAAACCACAACATAAGACACGTCAATCAGTCTAAGCCAGAGGCTTATTTGATGTGCTAAGAGCCTTGGCCTGCGTTTGTGACAACTGGCTTCTGAATGATTCTGAAGCTCAAAATAAAGTGAATTTACTTTTTAACCTGTGTTTTTAGAACCGTATTGTTCATCAATATCTACATAATTTTTCACTTATTCAACATATATATGTATTGTAGGTATTTTAAAAATTAAATTCCACAGAGTATAAATTTGTAATAAAAATATTGCAAATACTGCACAGATTACAAAAAAGTAAAATTTGGGGATGCTGGCATCTAGAGGGCTAACATAGACCCTCCTAAGCACTGGAAATATATCTGCTTTTTGGACTATGAAACTCAAAATCAACCATTTATTCTCCTTCGGTTTTGACTAGATATACAATACTAGTATGTTTTAATAACTTAAACATAAATGTAAGCATACAAAGCCAATACATTCGAGAATGGGAATTCATATTACAATAGTATTCTCAGTAGGAATTCTTTAATTAAGAAGTCTCTATGGTGTTTTCAAAATAAAATTGACAGAACCTTGGTATTGATGTACATTTTTGGAACACATGCCCTTTTATTAAGCAAGTCAGAAAACTGCTGGTTTACAGCACATAAAGCTGAAAAAAACGGAAAATAAGCTCTTGTAACCTGTACTCTCTTACCTTCGTCAGCTCCTTGATTTCTAAGATGTCATTCTGGCCTCCACCATCAAGAATTCTCTGTCTTTCCCGCCTCACATCTTCATCTTCATCTTCATCATTCAGAGGAGGAAGCTTTGCATTTACAGGTCTTAGGGGGGAAAAAAGAAGAAAAAGGAACCTTTCAAACTATTTTTCAGGACAAAGATTCAGTCTCTAATGGAGAATTATAAAACCTACTCGCCACAGTTTCCAGGATGAGCAGGGAGGGGGCTGTGGGATGCCCGCATCGGGAGAATCAGTTTTATCATATCATATATTTTGAGTTCAGTTCAATCCAACCACCACTGGTGAGTGTTTTCCTGTGTGCCTCCTCTGTGACCCTCAACCAGGTGCTCCCTGGGTTCTAAGAGAAAGCTTACCTGGGCCTGATGAAGAATCTGTACTGGATCAGAACAGTAATGAGGAAGAACACCACCCCTTCCACGGCCATCGCGAAGAGGTTTCGTCCCACTAAGTCCCAAGATAATGGTGACACAAAGCGATTCTCTCCTAGTAGATACAATGCAGAGATCGGGTCAGATGGAGTGATCAAAAATCATGGCCCTTCCTCAAATTTGGGCCTATGTTCCTAGAAATTCACTGATCTTCCGACAAACACCAGTGGCTATCACCCATGGCAAGGAGAAAAACGCAACAAGTGAATGATCAATTTCCAAGTCTGATTTGGGAAAACATTTTATGACCCAGTATCAGTCACTGGAATTTCAGAGCCAATGTGTATTAGATTTGTAACATCACTGAAGATATCTAGTATTTCTTTTTTTAATAGGACATGCCAAAAATCCTTTTAAGAACACAAACAACCCAAGTAATTTTTACAGTCAGCATTTTTAATAAATTCTCACTTTTAGTAGTAAGATATATTAGACAGCACGGTAACCAGATGCCCCTTTCAGTAGCATATAATATAACCTAGTGAATCAATTAAATCACGAGATTCAATTAAATATAGTTCCGTGTAAATATTCCTGAAATTCCTTATATATCTCCTTTGTACCCCAAGTTGGAAAAAAGCCCGCCTTTTACGCCCACTAAATAACATGGCCCATTTGACTATACTAGCTAGTGGATGAAAAATAATCATATGCCTACAGGAGAAATATTTTTAACCACTCTAAAGGTAGAAAAAGATGTAATACATTATTTTATAGACTGTGTAAAAGATAATATATGACCTCATTTGCAAGCACATGATTCACCTAATAGAGCCAAAGTCCGCATCTTTCCTTCCGATTCTCTGCCTTCTGATTCTCAAAGTGGTGGTTTGACTTTTCCAGTGCCTCTGACAAACCCAGCCAGTGGCATGAGCCAATGGAGCCAAGCAAATGCCAGTATTTTCCTTACCTACAAAACTGTCCTTTCACTTTTCTCAATGGTATCAGAGGCATAAATGGTTGTGTCACAAAACCCATGCCACAACCAGCTGTGCTGGCATGAGCCCTGTCAGTGGGCATGAGTGTGGGGGAATATCCTGTGCTTAGTCATCAGCTTCTTTCCAAAGCAAAGGCCAGGGTTCCGAGGCCTATGCAAAGTGCCATCTCCATTAAAGCAACCTACAGCCACTGCTTCACTCACCAAACCTTTCCAGGGCATCAGCCATTGCCTGGTTTTTCACCATGTCAATGAGCCCTCGTCCCAGGCAAAAATGTGGGAAGATCAAGAACACGGACTTCAGGATATCATTGATATTATTCAGCTTCTAAAAAAAAATGGGAGGGGAGGGAGGGAGAAGGACTGGATGTCATTCATGGTTTATCCTAAAAATGTATCAAATTCTGAAATATGAGAGTAAAGAAAAAATTTGATTCTCTAGGGACAAACCGGGCCTTTTAATTCAGATACCAATTAAATAGCAGCAGGCATAGGTGATGATATACAGCAATAAAATTCTGTTCTTTAGAAAAATCTGGAGAAATGCTGAGTATGGAGAAATAATGAATAAAGCTTAGAAACAAGGCTGTATTTCATCAGAAGCAAATCCATTAAAAAATTCCTTAGCATTTTAAAAGCAAATTCCTCATGTCTGGGTCAATATTTGAGTTTCAGGATTTTGTTAGAATTTTAGAAATTCTTCTCAAATACGTCAGAACTTATGACCCCACAAGGCAACAGTGACCAAATATCTAGCAACTGAGTAAGGTGCTATAAGCTGGATGCACTGTGCTAGGGCATGGGAGAGGCAAAGTTAGTAAGAAACAGACTCCACGCCAAGGAAGCAAAGCATGTAAACGGGAAATCATCATGTAAGTGGATGTGTGTTGTACTAGGAGCATGGACTGAGGACTCTGAGAACACAGAGAGAAAAGAGAGAACACCTCCCGGCAGGTAAGGAAAGCTTCACATTTGAGCTAAATCTTGAAGGGCAAGGGAGATACTACCAGACCCTGTGATAGAAGAAGGGCATTTCAAGCCAGGCCTACAGGAGGATGGTGGTTGGGGACAACTCATTTGAAGCTTACAGCTGAGAAAGGGTGTGACGGGTATGGACAGGAAGAGCTGTGTAACTGTAAAAGGCTTTGTGTGCTGTGTTTGGACAAAGGCGATGGCAACCGGAATGGAGAGGAAGCCTTACTTTAGAGGCCTATATGTAGAAGAACTGACAGCATAACCAGTTGGATCGGGGAAATATGCAGCAGCGAAGCAAGCATCTAGGATGACTCTGAGAGCCAGCTTGGGGAACCAAACGGATGGTAATGCCACTGATGTGACGGGGATGGTAAGAAAAGCATTAAGTTCTGAGGGGAAGGAAAATCAGCGCATGTTCAGTTTAGGGTATCTATGAACTATCTAAATGAAGCAATCCACTAGGCAAGTGAGAGTGTGAGATTAGAGTTCAAGGTTATGGTCAAAGCTAAAGACACAGATCTTAGACATAACGATAAAAGATACCAAGAGAGGGGATGGTAAAAGCCTTGGGATTGAATGGCGTCACCCAGCTCTAGTGTGCAAAGTGGAGGGCAGAGGAGCTAGTCTTGGTAAGAGCAACATTGAAAAAGAAAGAAATAAAAAACCTGTCAAAAGAAACGGCAAGGCTTGACCAGCAAAATGTAAGGCACAGCAAAAAATAAAGGTGTTTTGCTTTCTCAGGGAAGACACACTCTGAAGAAAGGACAGAGCACTCGGCAGTGTCAATGCCACTGACAAGTGGACTAAGATCACAATGAAACACTGTCCTCTGGGTCCCAGAGATGCTCATCCCAGCAGGGGTGTTCCCTCTGCCCAACTCACATTGTCGGTGAAGAGCTCCAGCACAAAGGTGGCCACACTGCCATTGATGCCAATGAAGAGGTTCACACTGGTGAGCACCACATAGGCCGTGCTGGGGATCTTGAACACGAAGGAGGCTGGGTACATGAGAGGCGTGATCGACCACCTGGTGAGACACAAAAACATAAACGTCCACTGAGAGTCCCCTGACCTCCTTTTGACACTGGGCACCACATGCCTTATCCACTGTGCAATTCCCTCACTCAGAGGTGACTTACCCATACAGCAAAAGTAGAAGGGCTAGCACAGGCAGATTGGTGGAGGACACATAGGACTTCTGCTGGAAGCAGATGAAGATGATAATGACCAGTGTGGCAGGGACAATGTAATTGCACTAAAAGTGAAAACAAAGACATACAGTTCACCCCTAAATCAAATATACGATGCATTACACAAGGCTTCACCATCCTCAGACAAGAAAGGGCAGATAAACATATCGGAGAGTAACTCCGAATTAATGAAGCCACATAAACTATTAATCAAAATACTGAACAATATATTTTGACAAGCATTTTACCCTTGGCTGATTTTATAAACTACATGCCCTTTCTGTCTTTCCAACAGCCAAGCCAAGGTGTCATGCTCAGTAAACTTACTGAACGATGGCTTCCCAGTCAGGGTAATTTCAATTTCACAGGCAGCAAATAAGCTTCCATTCTTCTTCCCAAAGATGATTGTGTCTGTTTCATCATTAATGCTATGTTATAGTCTGCCCAAGTTCAATCTCACATGTAATCTATTTATGAGGTAACTGCTCATAATATGAATGTCAGAATTGTTTCATCGCACTGAGAATCATTTTAAAGTCTGTCCTGACAGTGTATCAAGCAGTAAAATGCAGAAATAAAGACTTGACGATAGGACAATTATGAGAATTCATAGCTGGCAGAGCAAAGCACAGGCAGGGAAGTGATAGTGGGTTTGTCAGCTGCTAAAAGAATTGCAGCTTCAGACTACAGGGCTCTGCCTCAGTCTAATCCTACTTGATGTGTTTATCAACAACTTAGATGAAGACAGACTTCTAGCAAATTTCAGGGGCTCTAAAGCTGGGAGGGACAGATAATACCCAGGAAGATAAGTGATGGGTTTAGGGACTTCATTTTTTATCTCTGAATCATCTGTGCCTGGCATAAGTCAGATACATAGTGAGCACTCGGTCTGTGTTTACTGACTGGAGAAATTACTGAATCAAGATAAAACAAAAATAAGACATATGTAATTTAATATGGATAAATATCAAGTTTAGGTTCAAAAAAAAAATCAAATGAATTGGTATAGAATGAAGGAGACCTGAATTTCACAATCATTTGCGTGGAATGGAGGTTTTGGTTTACCACTGAGTTGCCATTAAGACAGTGCTCCTTCCAAAATGCAAAATCTTTGTGCTGCAGTAATAGAAGTATGGGCTAAAGATTAACTCCCTCTAGACTCATAGCCATTCAGACCACAGCCTGAACACAAGGTTAATTCTTGGCTTTGCTTTTGAAAAGGGCCATTAACAGTACAGAGCATGGCCATACAAGGACAATTGGATCAGAATAGTGACAAAGTCAAGGAGGCTTGGCATAAAGAGCAAAGATCTCATCATCACCTCCACCATCAGTGCTCACATTTGTACAATGCTTTAGAGGTTACGAGGTGTGTTCTCACATATCATCTTATCTGGGGAATACTCAGGTTAAATGAGAGTTTAAGAGTTGTCTTTAAATATCCAGGGACTTGTTCAGTAGGAGAAGAATTACATTTGCTCCATGTAGCTTATAATTAATGGAAGTTACAGGGAGATATATTTCAACTGTATTTTACAATGATTAGAACTTCAGAATTCCTTGAAGTCCTCCATATTGGTCCAAATAGAAGCAATATATTGTAGGTGGCACAAAAACAGATTTGCAAAGGATGGATAAGCTGCTGATAAAACATACAGAATTTTCAGATGACAGATGGCTTTCCTAGTAAGGCAAAGAACATTCTGACTCTGGAGGTTCAAATCCATCAGGGAAGTCAGAGGCACTGACTTGGAGTTTTGACTGAGGTCCTTGCATCTCTCTGATTCTTGGGAAAGTTCTCACTTAGGAACTTAAGTGGTAGTGGTATTAATTTTCATGATTGTATACAGATTTCTTCCTCTGGTATGACATGAACTCTGGTACCCAGTGCTGTGTTTGGTGTCATGAAAGTGATCAACCGCCTCTGCCTTTTCCTTTTTTATACATATTTAGAGTAGCTGGAATGTTTCCCAGTGATAGCCAGGGCTCTTCTTTTCTTATCCATATCAATCCACGGTCCTGACAGACATTACAGAGAGACAGCAGGTCTGTGTCCTTACCATATCCCAGACAAAATTAGACAGCCAGTAGATGACAGGCTTCACTCCACTGATGAACTGCAGGTGTTTTGCTTTGCTGACCCGCTCCTGGATCAGGAATACGACAAAGCTAGCTGGGACGAAGGACATCGCAAAGATGACGCAGATGGACACAAGGACATCCACTGATGTGGTCATCCTGGAAAGAAAAAGGCTGTGAAAATCTGAGGGGTCTTTGATGCAGTTGGGGCTCAATCAGCAAGGACATGGACACTCAGATACACACATACGGACACAGATATTTGAGGCACAGCCCAAGGAAAAACATCTGTTCACCAGACATTTTATTCAGGGTTAAGATGATCATTTTTAAGCCAAAAAATATGACCATGTAAATGCCAAACTGATTTTACTGAGGTCAGAAAGAGTCCACTGCCACAATAAAACTAATGAAGGAAGTCAGAGTGGCTAATGGTATTCACTTTGGTCCACTGTTCATGACCTTGTAAGAGCAGTAAGTTGTAAATTTTCACACGCAAAGGACTAGTGTGACTCGAAAAGTAAATAAGAGCAGAAATATTACTGTGCAACTACTCAAATAAGTTCCTTTTTTTTCTGGCTGTAAATCAGCTTAAAAATAACAGTCTGTAGCCTATTAATCTAACACATACAAAAATTCTATCAGATTCTTATCAGAAAAATGGTCTTATGAGCCCATTACACGGGGTCTTGGTATAAAGATCCTCGTGTCCTATATTAATATCCTGTAGGAGTTAAGCAGAAATAGTAACTGCCATGTTCCATATACACGAAAGGTATCTAATGTGTGCTAAATACCAACTCTGTGCGGGGTGCTGGGCTTGGCAATTTACATGAATTGTCTCATTTAATATCATACATCTAGAGAGTTGAGAGATCAGATTCAAACCCAGATCTGTATGACTCCAAAGGCTGCATACTTTAAACTAGCTCATGTGGCTTTAAATTTTACACACACACACACACACACACACACACACACCCCACACACACACCCAGAGCTTAAGAATTAAAGATACAAGCTAATAAAAACATATTTCACCAAGTTTAAAACAGTGGTTTCTAAACAAATTGAACTAATTTATTTTGTAATTATTTATAAATTATTTTATAATTTAGTTAACAATTTTTGAACTCGCTTTATATGAATTCACTAAATGTTGTCATTTTTATGTATCAGTGTCATTTCCCTTCTGCAGTTCAAGAAGCCCAACCAGCCACTTCATAAACTTATCACTTCTGCCCAGAGCCTGGATCAACCCAGCTTTATCATCATGTAACAGTCTCTGCAGCTGCTCCCCTGCAATGAGCCTCCCATTTTTCTCCCCTCCTCCATGACCCTCTCCTTGCCCCACTCCATCCATTTGGACAAAGCTGCACTTACAGAGCCACCTCTGAGAGCTGCTGCTTGGTGAGATTCAGGGGATGATTGAAAGCAGTAATCCCATAATGGCTAGGATTCTCTCCCTTTTGCAGGTTGGCCCGGAGAATAGCATTGTTGATGACATTCAGGAAAGAGCTGATTGCATGCCAGCCCTTGTTATTGAACCACACCTGAAAGAAAGCACACCCGGTATAAGGTAATACTCTCAAACCCTGTTCCTGCAGGCAGTGCACATACACAAACCATGCACATAAACCTCAGAAAGAAATTCTAGTCATGTACCAAGGCAAAACACTATCATCAAAGAACATGGTGAAGTAATGATAGCGTACAGGACATAGTGACCGCTGACTATGTGAGCAGGCACTGTGGTGAGGGCCTTATACCTTTAACTTGTCGAATTCTCACAACAGTTTGGGGACAGCCACAATTATTGTCTCCATTTCACAGATGAGGGAACTGAGGCTTAGGCAGGTTAGGTAACTTAGACAAGGTTACCTGGTATGTCTGGGCAGAGCAAATTCTCTGAATCACTTCACTATCCTATACTGCCTCGCTGGTAAAGTTAACAATGGGTAAAGTTCTTTTCTGTTATGAATGCCCCTGCCAGCTTTACCATGAGTTGAAAGTACTCCAGGAAACATAAAGATCATTGTTCATCAAAAAGCTACTAGAACAAAGACACTGATTTACCTTGACATTATTTTTGGTGTCCAGTCCTGTCATAAACCTTCCCAAGTTGTTGAGAAATCGATCTGCAGAACTGTCCTGTAAACAATAGAAACCTGCCTCAGTTGTGACTGTTCACATAGATAAGGGGCAACAGTCAACCTGGAATCTGTGGACAACGGGATGGCCCTGTGAAGAGCAATTCCACTACTACCTTGTTCACCAAAATGAAATGTGAAGCCATTAAGTAAATGGCTCCTGAGAACCAAGTGATCAGAAATCTACAGCAGTGATGCTGCCATAATGCCACAAGTCTAAAGGAATCATACAGAAATCCTGGGAAGCAAAGTCCCAGGATTTTCATGTCTGGTTATCACGGTGGGGTGAGGATTCCTCAAAGTGCTCCACTGGCCTCAACTGAAGAGCCAGAACACGTTCTGCCTGCGATGTGCCAGGTACATGGGCCCCTCACTCAAAAGCAGAGCTACGGACTCTAGGGCTATCACTGCTGTCCACAATCCCAGGGTCTATGTTATCAGAGCCCCTTGATTCTCACTTCAAAATGGGAAACTTGAGACACGGAGAAATGAAGTAAGTACTTAACAGGTTCTGCAGACCAGCCTGCCAGCTTAAAAAAGAAAATGATTCTTTTCCTATTTAGTCAGTGATTGTCACAGCAAAGTATGTTTCCAACCCAGTTTGTTTACCAACTGGCCAAATTTGTAAACCTAGTTGTTCTGAGAGCTTTTAAATCTCTGGATTTGCAGGTAAATTTTTTTTTTGGAGACAGAGTTTCGCTCTTGTTGCCCAGGCTGAAGTGCAGTAGTGCGCTCTTGGCTCACTGCAATCTCTGCCTCCCAGGTTCCAGCGATTCTCCTGCCTCAGCCCCTCAAGTAGCTGGGATTACAGGTATGTGCCACCAAGCCTGGCTAATGTTTTTGTATTTTTAGTAGAGTCAGGGTTTCACCATGCTGGTCAGGCTGGTCTCTAACTCCTGACCTCAAGTGATGCACTCGCTTTGGCCTCCCCAGGTGCTGGGATTACAGGCATGAGCCACCACACCTGGCCTCTGGATTTGTTTTTGACCTATACTTTCAAATGTACAACTAAGTAGTTCAGCTTTGTCTGGCTCAAGTCACTAAATGCCAACAAAGGCTTTGTATTCCAACATATTCAGAACAATGAGCCGCCAGGTGATCAGTTTAACCTGCCAACTACACCTACGTCCCAGCAGCGACCCACCCACTTTTCTGATATGTCTCGTGACAGATACTGTACCTTGGCCAGCTTCAGGTGCTTCTTCATTTGTTTGATGGCATCATTAACTTCTCCACTCGGAGGAAGTGCGTGAGAATTACTGACACCCAGGGAAAACCCGCCATACCTAAAAGAACAGCTTGACATTAAAACCCAGACAGTGGGGTGCACAGTATCACTCAGCAGCAGACCCAGTGCGAGTGTGTACAAGGTTCACTGAGTCAAATTCCTATTGAAAGGAGGCTGAATTTTGCCTCAGAGAGGTTACATGTCAGCCTCCCCTAATGAATGTTGGCAATCTCTTAACTCCCATGGTTTATGCCCAGGAGGGAGGACCTGGCCTGATTACACACATAGTTAGATAGCCGAGACATCGAGGAAAGAATGGTGATTGATCTCATAGATGCTGCTCTGACCCAGTAGCTTGGACGTGAATGTGGGTCTGGAGGCAAGCAGATGAGGAGTCGGGGAGTGGAAACCCTGTGCTGTCCAGAATAGATTACACTGGACTTATACACAGGCCCTGGCTCCTTTCTAGCATGAGGGCTATTACACAGGGCCTGTGTCTGCTCTGCCCAGAGATCCAGGGATTCTGGCCTTTGGGGAAAAGGCAGAGAGAAAAGGTGGAAATCAGTAACAAGGAACCTTTGGGGCCCCCTGAGGCAGCCACATCAGCTAACTCATTTTCCACGATGTACAAACTGGCTTCAAGAATTCTTCCGTCCCCAGTCCTACCTGTTCCTTCAAAACCCAGATGGACAAATGGGTTGAAATACACTGCAAATAGATGGTTTTGGCACTTCTTATTTCCTGCATGACCTATTTAGTCCCCTACTAAATGGCTACAAATTGTCCCTGAGTCCTTAAGAAGCCTTGGGATTCTGGTGTGGGGGAAAAGTGCAAGTAGGCATCTCCCTCAAACACTACTTACTAGAAATCACGAGAGACCTGCAGGAGATTTCTGATTCTCCTCAAGGAAATCAGTGCATCAAATATTTCAGAGGCCTCTAGAGGGGCCGCTGGGCACTGAGCCATGATGCTCTAGGCAGAAACTCTATAAAGCAAGCCTAATCTAAATCTGTCTGTGCCCCTGTGTGCTCCACGTGTTCACAGAGCTTTTGTCCTCCTCAAGGTGAGATGGCACCACAAGTGTGCGAGTGACAATCTCTAAGGCTGTTTTCAATCCAAGACACCTACAGCACCATCCTCCTCCTGAGCTAAAGGTGCCAGAGAGAGAGCAACTTACCTAAACTCATTCACCCAGATCTTGTTCTTTAAGCTGCAGACAAAGAAACCAAAAATCAGTTCAAAGAAAGCACTGATCCTGTTCCTGACGCTGCAAAAGGAGTAAGTATCTACCTGGGGATACATGGGAGGAAGAGAAATAACCCTAGAATCAGGCTGGCCTTGTAGGGTTGAGCCAGAGAAAAGAAGCCTGTGCTCAGGCCTGTTGCAGTCTTCTCTCTATCTTAAAAACCCCATGACTTCCATCAGAATCATGCCTTGGGCTAAACCAATTTACAACACCTTATAGATCAAGATGTGACTGAACCATAAGATTTTTCTTTTTCTTATTTATTTTTTTTTTTTTTGGCAGGGAGACAAAGTTTCCTTCTTGTTACCCAGGCTGGAGTGCAATGGTGCAACCTCAGCTCACTACAACCTCTGCCTCCCAGGTTCAAGCAATTCTCCTGCCTCAGCCTCTGAAGTCGCTGGGATTACAGACACTCGCCACCATGCCCAACTTATTTCGTATTTTTAGTAGAGATGGAGTTTCACCACGTTGGCCAGGCTGGTTTCAAACTCCTGACCTCAAGTGATCTACCCGCCTCAGCCTCCCAAAGTGCTGGGGTTACAGGCGTGAGCCACTGTGCCCGGCCTAGAAGCTTTTTCGATTAACAGTAATATTTGAATTGTGGATGACATCTGGAGAAGTTACACTTCTTTCTTGGAAACTCATGGTCACTGTCACTCCAGCATGTCTGTGCTGTTTAAAGTCACTGAGAAACTCCTAAGTGAAAGATCCCAACTGATCAAGTAGATGGGAAGGACACCAGAACAAACATTTGCTGAGCTAAGCATTCAACACTAGGTTGCCATGTCCCGGGAAGCTAGAAGGCTCTCCCAAGGCTCCACAGCCAAGGCAGGCTGCTAAACCTTCCCAGGGCTTTACTGTTAAACTGTCCCAGGACACATCATCACAGAGTCCCCCATCAGAGAGTACCCAAGGCGTTCTACATACATCATTTAATTTAGTCCTCATGAATAACTTATAAGAGCAACATTAATATCACAATTTAGATAAACTAAGGTTTTAAAAGGATAACCAGTTACCTGGTCAAGTAGCTACTAAGTGGCAGAATTTGACTTTGAATCCATATCTATTTTCATTCTCGACCTGGCTGCCTCAGCCTTGAAGCTGACAACTGAACGTTCACAGTCCGCTCGTCACCTTTTCTAGTTTGGAATAACATCCCAAACTTCCAATGGACAGAATCAGGCCATAATCTGGCATCTCTCCCACTGTCCCAGTCTGTTATTTGTAGGTCTTTAATTCCTCTAATTAGTCATAATAAGGCAGGGGCCAAGTTTAGTAGAAAGTCACCTTTTGGCTATGATCTGCACATATGTCTTCACCAGATAATCCGAAATGTTTCTTCCCGTCAGGTCCTGAAGGATGTCTGCGGTATTTTGTTTTCTCTGTCATCACATGAAAACCAAGCATATGGGTCTTTACAGACAAGAATTGAAACAGAAAGCAGATCAAGGACAACAGTGACCATGTCCACAGGGTGACCGGAACCCTGACTACAGGCCCCAGACACTGCCCTTAGCCAATCAGCAATGAGACCGGGTCCACCCTGCCCTCGGCACTGGTAATTTACTTACATCAAGCCAAGGTCGTTCCCAAAAATGTATTTCGAACATCTCAACAATAAACATTGAAATGAGGTTCTTTGTAGTCAAGAGATTTTTAGGGAGCACCATCATTAACTATGCCTAATGAATCTTTTGCTCGCTTTTATACTGATGACTAGATTATTTTATTACACTGTATTATATGATACTATCTTTATTATTATTTTTTTATTTTTTGAGACAGAGTCTCACTGTGTTGCCCAGGTTGGAGTACAGTGGCGCAATTTTAGCTCACCACCACCTCCACCTCACCGATTTAAGCGATTTCTCCTGCCTCAGCCTCCCAAGTAACTGGGATTACAGGTACAGGTCACTATGCCGGGCTCATCTTTGTATTTTTAGTACAGACAGTTTTGCAACATTGGCCATGCTGGTTTCGAACTCCTGACCTCAGCTGATTCATCTGCCTCAGCCTCCCCAAATACTGGGATTATAGGAGGGAGCCACCTTGCACCTGGCCTAGCTGTTATTTTAAAGAGTGGTAACCAAGACTTCTTTTAGTTCTTGTACTTATTTAGAACTGCTTGTCCTCACCCTGTAACCTGGATGCTGATAAAATGGCAGAGAGCTATCAAAGCACTCCTCTCCTGAAATTCTCAGAAAAAAAATGGCTCAAGACTCCTTCCCAAACAGAGTCTCCAAGAATGCCAGAGTTGACAAGATCCACAGGGGTTTTCTGGTCCAGCCTCCCTAACTCAGGTGAAGAAACAGGCCCAGGGGGTGAAAGAGGCCTGTCAAAGGCTACCAGCTCATTTGTCACAAAGCCAAGATTGGAAGCCAGGCCTGTCACAGTCTGTCCTGTGACTTTTCTGCTGTGGGACAGGCATAGGCACAATGTGGTCCCAACCCCTCCACTCAAAATTCACATGCTTTTTCCTATGACAAGAAGCAAGCTAAAGACTGAAGCAGACTCTCCCGACACCATATCTCACTCCTTCGTGCTTCCAAGTGGAAGCTACCAGCCCACCCTACACCCCATCTGCTCAGTCACACCCTGAAAGCACTCACTTGTGGAGGGGGCAGCCCCCCTGCCCCTGGGGGACACACGGGCAGCATCTTCTTGATTTTGTCGCTGCTACACTGGCACGTAGGTGAAGGGTTCTGCATCGTCCAGTTCCCGTTCTGGAAGAGGTCCGTGATGGTCTGGGGAACTGGTGCAGTGGTCCACTCTTCCTCCCCTACCAGGCAGGGCATGTCTCTGCAAAGGGAAGATAGCAAGGGCAGGATTACCTGAGAGGGCCAAGCCCTTCTGTTGCCTCAGGAGCACAGGATCATTTCATAACAACCAAAAACATGCATCTATTCCCTCACCATTTGGAAAAGACAAGCATGATCTCATTTGATTGCTTGATCCCACAACAGCCTTGTACACTGTGACATCATTTTATACATGAGTAAAACAGAACGCTGAGAGGCCCTAAATGTTTACATACTGAGCTCAGTTCAATCCAATCAGTCAACCATTTTCTCATACAACAAATCTTCACCGAGCATCTACTACGTGCCAGATGCTGTCTGGCCTATTTGAGGGTCTAAAGTGAAAATACCTGCCTTCGTAGAGGTGTATGCCCACGGAGGAATGGAACAACAAATAAACAATTAAGACAATCTTAGATGGCCAAAAATAAAGCAAAATAAAAGGAGAGTGACTGGAGAGAATGGACCTACTGCAGAGAAGATATTTCAGCCAAAACATAAACAATGATGGAGAACAAGCTGGGCAAAGATTTGGCGAAAAGAACATTCTGAGCAAAAGCAACGGCAAGGGCAGGTACAAAGGCCCTGGGAAGAAATGTGCTTCTCTTTTTGAAGAGTAACAGGAAGACAGCATGGCTGGAATAGGATAAGCTACGAAGAGGAGTAATGATAAATGAGGGGAGGAGCAGATGACAGAGGCCTGGGAAAGAGTCTGCATCTTACGCTCAATGTGCTGACAAATGGAGAGTGGCAAGATCCAATTTATGTTCTCAAATGAGTAGAGAACTAGGGGGGTGACTGGGGTGAGAGTGCTCGGTACATAAAGAGCTAGGTTGTCTGCAAATATTCCCTGGAGGTAAGATGCAAAGCCTTTAACCTTGTCTCCAGCTCTGAATGACTGTGGGACATCAGCAGGTCCCCTGCTCTTTTGGGGGCTTATTTTTCCCACCGGTAGAATAAAAGTTTAAAATGTCTTGATTCAACAAGTCACCTCCAGTTCCCTTCCAGTTTCAAAATTCCACAATTTAAAGTAAAGCTACTGTCATTATTTCCTTATTATTAAATATTAAATATAATTGCCGGGCATGGTGGCTCATGCCTGTAATCCCAGGACTTTGAGGGGCTGAGGTGGGTGGATCACTTGAGGTCAGGAGTTCTAGACCATCCTGGCCAACATGGTGAAACACCGCCCCTGCCCCTGGGGAACACACAGGGGACTACTAAAAATACGAAAATTAGCTGGTGTGGTGGCGCACGCTTGTAATCCGAGCTACTTGGGAGGCTGAGGCAGGAAAATCACTTGAACCCAGGAGGCAGAGGTGGCAGTGAGTGAGCCAAGATTGCACCACTGCACTCCGGCCTGGGCGACAGAGCGAGACTCCACCTCAAAAAAAAAAAATCATATATATATTTAACTATTTCTTGTTTTCTTATGTATTAAAGATTCAAATGAACAGTTTTTCAGATTGATCTCTAATTTTCTCCTTAAAGCTGACTGGAAAAGACACACTAAGACACATTGTCCCCCTGAAGCTCACACTCTGAACATTCAAAAGAGGACTGGCTAGGACAAATTTAAATACTGCTGAGATAGGCTCCTGTCAAATTTTCTTCAGTTCTACCATTTTTTGCAAAACCTAAAATTTGAATTTCAGTTAAGAGTTGCCAGGGTAAAGGCCCTTCCTTCCGGCCACCTCCGACGGAGTGTAAGTGGGTCTCAGACATAATGTCTGAACCCTCTGATGTCAGGGCCATCCTCTTTTGTTTCTACAGGCTCTCAGCCCAGTTCTGTCTCCTACAGAGCCTTCCTAGGCTGGCATCAATCCATAAGTTCACATGGTTCAGCTGGCCAGTGATGAATTGAGATGACTATATTATCATCTCATCTCATGCTCTATCTTCCCTCCACAACCTTCATGTGGAAAATCAAAGGTACCATGAAATCCAGATAGGCCATATCTGTGTCGTTCTCCATCTTTGTCATCTGGTTATACAATATTGGCTACTAGGATTTACCACCCATTACGTACTAACTACTAAGTACTAACAAATATTTAGTAACTATTCAATGCTAATTAAGAACAAACAAGCTCACAGCAGCTATTCATTTAGAAATCTGCTCTAGAACCTTGTATAAACAGGCATCATGCTCACTGCTCTGTGGTGTGCAGAGACAGCCATCTTCCCATGAAAACTTGAATTTGCCCCTCTCTCCAATCCTCCAGCACCTTCCCAACTTGCCATAATTCCTCAGAGATCACTGTTGCTTCATGACCTCAGCTGAGATTCTGTCTAAGTTTGGAAACACTAACCCACCTGTACCAGCCTTGAGCTCCACCTCATAAGATCCTCACCTCTCCACCATCTTTACTCACAGTGCTCTGGTCACCTCCCTTCCCCTACACACACTTAAGAGTCATATCGATGCTTCGCTGGATTTATTTATCCCCTGCCTACTTTTTAAAAGGGGGTTTTGAAGGAAAGTACAACACAAATATACAATTTAAAAAGAAGAGGCCAGGTGCAGTGGCTCACACCTGTAATTCCAGTAATTTGGGAGGCCGAGGCGGGCGGATCACAAGCGGTCAGGAGTTCGAGGCCAGCCTGGCCAACATGGTGAAACCCTGTCTCTACTAAAGATACAAAAAATTAGCTGGGCGTAGTGGCACATGCCTGTAATCCCAGCTACTCGGTAGGCTGAGGCAGGAGAATCACTTGAACCTGGGAGGCGGAGGTTGCAGTGAGCCGAGATTGTGCCCCATTGCACTCCAGCCTGGGCAACAGGGTAGGACTCCGACTCAAAAGAAAAAAAAGAAAAAAGAAAAGAAAAGAAGAAAGTGTCCATTTTTATAAAAATTCATCATATTATAAAAGTGAAGAAGCTGATAAACAAAAGCTGAAAATCATACATAATGTCAGCCTATTAAAGCACTTAAGTACAGTGCCTGGGAGAGAAAGGAAGGAAAAGCAGTTGATCAGTCAGTGCAAAGTGCTATTTAAATTAAATATTAATGTTCTAAATCAGTAAACACATGTCTGTAATGATGTGCTCTGCATGGTGTTAGAAGATTCTCCAAACGTTTGTTCCTAGATAATTTGGTTAGGTTACCACATTAGCTTTTTGTAATTAAAACCTAATAATGATAATGATTCAAAGGGCAAATGCTGGTGGTCACAATGTGACATGCAGCTGATAAATGCAGCATAGTCAAAATCAAACCAGGTGACAAGCACAAGAAGCCAGCTATGGCTACAGTGACACTCACGGGATTGGGTTTCCTTCCATACAGCGGGTCCCGAAGCCAGGGTCTTTCGTAAGGGCATTTAAGAGTTCCAGGGTGCCCATGTCCTCAGGAGCATCGTTGCTGTGGGTACATGAGGCAGCCAGCTTAGCAATTCATTAAAACCAGTCATCAGGAGTTTAAAATGATTTTATAAATTAAACATTTTAGGAAGCATTTCTACAAGATAAGCTCTTAAAACAGAAATGAGCAAAACACAGAAACCACCCAGGAGGATCTCAGACTCCGGCCCTATATTCGGCATCAAGGTGACGTAGAGCACTCCAAGGTAGAGCTTGTATAAATGGGCTATATGCATAAAGGTGCGTATGCGTACACACATGTACATACACATATGCATATATATATATATATATTTTTTAATTTGAAGTAAAGCAACTCATTAAGTATTTCAAAAGTGCTTCTACAATTATCCCTTTGGCACACACAAGCAGGATTTTCCAAGAAAGGGCAAGACAACTGCACTCTTTGCAAGCACAACTAAAAAGCACAAAAATAACAAGCACAGGTCACAAACACACGCTATGTTCTACAACTACGGGCAATACAGGGTCAGCCCGTGGGAAGGAAAGAATAAAGTAAACCTGAACTATATAAGAAGAAAACATGGGCTTAGAGAAAAACAGGCCAATTCACATATATATATATGTGAATTCCCTTTTGCATAACTGATACACTTCCCCTATCTACAGGTCTACAAATCCTTCAGGACTGAAGAAAGCTCCTGCTAATTAAGACCCAGAAAAACCCTCTGTCCTTTCCTTTGATGTAATATAATGTTATGGAGTAGAGGATATTTTTGTCTTAAGAACAAACCCTAGCTAACATCCCAAATACAACAGAATAGATAATTACATAAATTATACTTTGCAGAAAACAAGTCTCTGGAGGTTCTATGCTTTGACAGTGTGCCCTGTGACTCAATTACAGAATTAAAACACAGCTCCCCAAATCCAAATATTTTATGACTTAATCATGGATTTTGGCAAGGGTGGATTATTTTACCCAAAACATATGTGGCTGTTCCTGACAACAGTAGGATAAAGAGGAGAGAGGCTGAAAGGCTCAACAGAAGACCGGCCTATTTATTATTTCAGGGTTAGTTCGTTGCTGTTCTATGCATGCAATATTAGCTTATACAGGGGCCTGATCCACAGCAGTAAAATCCATTCCACTGTGTAATTCTTAAGTCCATTCTCTTGGCCCTTGTAAACATCTTTGGTCTGCTTGAATCTTCCCCACTCCTGGGGCACAGAAGACAAACACATACCTGATAAATGTGTACTGTTCATTGTACATCCAGGGCTGAAGTTCCAGGCTGGGGTACTTGCCAAAGGGTGGCACGATCAGGCTGAACACAAGGGCGATGCAGACAAACACAGCTGGCAAGACAATCTTTACCCAGGCAGTGGAGGCGGTAGGGAGACGGGAGGAAAATGGCGAGTGTTAGAAACAAGGCCAACGGGCAAATCCCCACGAGTCCAGCCAGCCTCCCCGACCAATCAGCACGGTGAAGAGGAGTACAGGGCCCATGACTGCGCTGCACCAAGGCAATTTTGGCACCTAGGAAGCAGTGGAGCCTGAAAACTAACCTTTTCCCTGGCAGCACAAGGCCAGCGGCTATGGCCACCTGGCAGAGGCACTAAGCCAAGATGTTCACAAGTAAACAGTGATCACAGTCAGGGTGACTCAGAACACTGGGTCCTGCCCTTCTTCCTCCTGAAGACTGAGAAAGACCACACTGGGCCATGAACCTAGGACCAGGAGCCAGAGGTCCTGAATCCTGGTTCTGTCTCTAATACAAGTGCACCCATGTGAAGTCCTCTCCCCTCCGGCCTCAGTTTTCTCATTTTAATCTGAGGTCTGAGAACACATGCCCCATTCAAATCCTCCCCTGTAGTAAAACCAACTCTACAGCAATGGCTCCAATCACGGACAGCCATAATCACTGTCTCCTGTGATAGTCTCAGAAAAAATAAATATCCAAATCCTTCTTCAGCCTCCTAAGACTTTCTACCATATCGTCTCTGAAAAAAAAAAATGATTTGGGCATACTTTCCATTTATTGCTGAGAAATGTATCCCTTATAATCTTAAAGATTCAAATAATGCCCCTGATTCTAATGTCCTGGGATTTCAATGTACAAAATTAACACGGAGTGAATAATTCTGTACTATAAGTACTATAATGAGAATTATCTCTATGTTATCATTATTTATGGTTGTGTTATCAATGATCATTATCAAAAAACAAAAACTGAGGATCAGAGGAACTAAGCATCTTGCCCAAGGTCATACAGCCAAAAAGTAGCAAAGTCAGGATCCAACTCCAGCTCTGTATGCTCCAAACTCCTGCTGTTAACAGTTCCCACATCATCAGTATGGAAGACTCTCTGCAGACCTTTTCTCTACATTTCTTGATTTTATAGAGTGAAAAAATTTAACCCTTCTAACTAAGCAAGTTAGCATGAAAATACTGACATGCAGATAATAGCATAATGAGTCTTCTCTGTTGGCCAACTATATTCTGACCTCTCTATCTTTTCTTTCAGTTTGAGTTAAACATCAACTTAGAGAACAATCATGTTTCTAATAAGTTCACATGTCAAGTGCATCTGGGCATAACATGCCTCCTGTTATGACAGCTGAATACACTCAACCAGTTTTTCTACACTTTGTCCTTTTTATATTCTCCTCCAAAATAAAAATAACATATACACACACAAAACCAAGCACTTACTCACATCAGGCCCCATTCTAAGCACTTATTCATTTTTATTTTTGTAACAACCCTGTATCACAGGTAATATTATTACCCCCATTTGAAAGAGGAGGAGACTGAGGCATAGAAAAGTAACTGCCAGCAGATACACAACTGGCAAGGAATAGAACTATGATTAAAATACAAATAAATCTAGCTCTGGCATCCATATCTTGACCAGGATGCTATCCTGCCTTCACTGGTCACAGAGCCTGCAGCCTACCCGTGAAGCCAGAGTCTCTGGCCAAAACAGCACATCTCACCTGAGCAAAAAATCCTTTCCGACTCCGTCTGGCAATTAGCAGTCTCTTCCACAAAAGGGCTACAAACTGTTGCTGTGTGAGTTTCCAGCCCTTCACCTGGTAGGAGCCTTTGCCATCCATCCCACTGAGCAAGTCTGTCTCTCTGGATTCTGCAAGAAGCCAACACTGAAGGTCACCTATTATCTTAGGTATTTTTGACATTGCCATGCTCCTTCTTCTGGTGTCTTCAACAACTATCTTGGAGGCGTGTGTTTGAAGCTAAAAGTTTCTCAGAAGTAAAGCGCTTTCATGCCAAAGTTATGTCCAAGGAAAAATTATGACTCAAAATGTCTAACAGTGGCAGTCTCTGCCTTTCAGTCGTTGTCTGATAAGCACAGAAAACAAAGGTGTCTTGAGACAACAGAAAAAATGTATTCATGCATAGTCACATGTTACAGCTGGCCATTTGGATGTATCAAGTCATCAATTTCTTATAGAATATTCTGTGAAACAGGCCATGTACATAGCTTGACATATTTGAGAACACAGTGGCAGTTAGCTTCTCACCGGCTATATTTTGGTAAAACGTGAACACATTTGAAATGCACTGATACTATGAAGTTAGGCAGTTACGTATAATGTAAGAGCCACACACTCCTGTGAGCAGGGGTGAGAGAACTGGAAAGTTTTCTGTTCCTAAAATTTTTCTAGAAATTCTTGTCCTAAATGAATGATATCTAACTGATGTGCTTTTACATCTTAACAATATTTGTTTGATGTCTTCTCTCTCCTCTCCATCTCAGTTAAACACACAACGACACACTCATCCAAAATAGTTAAGTCTTTTTTTTTTTTTTTTTGAGATGGAATTTTCACTCTTGTTGCCCAGGCTAGTGTGTAATGGGGCAATCTTGGCTCACTGTAACCTCCGCCTCCCAAATTCAAGTACTTCTCCTGCCTCGGCCTCCCGAGTGGCTGGGATTTACAGGTCTATGCCACCATACCCGGCTAATTTTTTGTATTTAGTAGAGATGGGGTTTCACTATGTTGGTCAAACTGGTCTCAAACTCCTGACCTCAGGTGATTCACCCGCCTTGGCCTCCCAAAGTGATGGGATTACAGACATGAGCCACCGTGCCCGGCCTCAAAATGTCTAAGTCAGGGTACAATTAACTCTAACGGCAAATTCCTCTTTCTGACTCTTTCAAAATCATTCATCTACTTGACTGAATATTTGTTCAACAAGTAAGCACCTAATATAGACAAGAAATTGGGACCCTGCAGAAAAGATAATAAACACATGGGTTCAGAGGATTGAGGTATCATCTTCATGTCTTTAAAGGAAGTGATACAGATGGGCTTTTTCAGGTTTGACCACAAGCAAAATGCTGCACAGAATAAGTGGCTTTTAATCATTTCTCACGTCTCTTTGGACTCTGTAGGGATCTATCACCTTGGCTAAAGGCCATCCCAAGAAAACAGCTGAGAGCATGAAAGAGAAATTCACATTTAAACAGTGGAACACGTTGGATCTTTCCCAAACAGACCTGGGTCTATGTCAGAATCATTTGGATCAACAGCATCGTCTTCAGTGAACGGGCGAAGACAGCTCTGCTTGTCCCCGAAGGCCCGCCTGTTTCGTCTTGCTGGCAAGGTACCATCTGAAGGCACAAGGAAAGAATCCCATCATTTATTTTATTTACAACAAAACAAACCTTCACCCTCTGTAACAAATCTATACTCTATAAATGAGAATGCAATAGAACAATTCAAAGGGAAAGGTACAATACTGGCGTGCTGAGAAAGCCTGCAGGAGGCATTATCTTAAGAGTGCCATCAAGGCAGTTACCTGAGGTCTCAGCATCCACCCCACTCTCTTCAGCCACCTTGAGGAATATCTGAAAAATGAGAGCAGGTGAGAACATTATAAGCACCAACATTACGAGAGCAGTCAGCATGGCCATGATTATTACATTACTGAGTGGCATGTTAGCCCCTTAAGACATTTCTTAATAACACTTTGTCAGAGTCACTTGGGAGAGAAGCCATTTTTGCCAGAAAACATTTCCTTAGTGGTGAGAGCTATCAATCTAGACAATCATTTTCAAATCAAAGCTATGGCCAGGTGCAGTGGCTCATGCCTGTAATCATAACACTTTGGGAGGTCAAGGTAGGGGGATCATCTGAGGTCAGGAGTTCAAGACCAGCCTGACCAACATGGAGAAACCCCGTCTCTACTGAAAATACAAAATTAGCTGGGCATGGTGGTGCATGCCTGTAATCCCAGCTACTCAGGAGGCTGAGACAGGAGAATCACCTGAATTCGGGAGGCGGAGGTTGCAGTGAGCTGAGATCATGCCATTGCACTCCCTGGGCAACAAAAGTGAAACTCCATTTCGGAAAAAAAAAAAAGCCTACAGGGAATGAGGGAATGAGTCAAGCGGCTTCTTTCATTTACTGTGGCTCTAAATCTTTGAGTAGACTAGCAGTATAAGTTATCCAAGACAGAATGAGCAGGAGGAAATAGATCACTAGAAATATAATGGCAGAGATTCAAACATTAGAGAAGAATCTGAATGACAGCAGTCATTTCCAAACTCTAGTCTATAGACCACTGCGTCCAAAGCACACAATAGAATACAGACTTCAAGGCCTTACCTTCAGAAATTCTGATTCACAGGCCCTGAAGCCAAGCCTCAGAATGTTTATCTTTAGTAATATCCCCAGGTGATTGTGCTGCACTGTCAAGCTTGGGGACACTGGGCCAGACAGCTTTTATATCCCCTTCAGCCCTCAAGGTTCTCTGATGTTGTATCTCTAAGGGGAGGCATTACATGGATAAAGAGCACGGGGTTTGAAGCCCCAAACCCCTAATTCTGAATCCCACGTCAGCATTCCTGAGTGTTCATTTTTCCATCTTTTTATGAGAATTAAATGAAAAAAAAAAAAAACAAGCTCAGCAACTGACACAAGTAGACCAACCATCCATAAATGTTGGTCATTTCCTACGTATGAGAATCCAGTTGATACCTGGCTGTGACACAGTCACACCAGGAACTTGCTCCTGATTCGGACTCAGTAGATCTGAGCTGGGCCCAAGTTGCCGCATTTCTAACAAGTTCCCAAGTGATCCAGATGCCGCTGGTCCTCACGCTGCATTTGAGTGAAGAGGCTCATTAAAAGGTAAATAAGTGGATAGAAGTTTAAGGTTGGGATGTAGTAAATGCATTAGGTACCACAGGTTTCAATACGCAAATAAATCTCAGGCAGGTACTGTGGTAAAGAGAAAAATACTTCTTTCCTGCTATCTCCCACTACCATCTTAAATGGCTAACTGGGGCCAACATTACTCAGATGTCAATGATCTAAAAACTCAGTGACTAACTGCATGATAATCCTGCTCCCAATGCAGGCTACTTGTCTGGCTTTAGAACATTTTGCCTAGCTATATATTCCGACACTTAGTCCCTTAACTTACTTCTTCCAGGGTCGTCTCTGAGATGCCGTAACTAGAAATGCCCAGGTCTGAGAGCCGGTCATCAATCTCATGAAAGAGTTCCACAAAGGCCCCCTCCTTAGCAGCTTCATACGGCAGCACGTAGGTCAGCTCATGCCCTATGTCTTCCACCAGCCGGGCTTCAGACACATGCTTCCTGATGAGGTTGGAGATAGCAGAGACATCTGCGGGGACCAGAGTGCAAAGATGGCTCAGTTAACTCAGAGGGGCTCCAGAGTGAGGGCTGGCCATCCCCCACCCTCTCCTCAGATATTTGCTGCTCATACACCACACCTGATTGAGGTGTTCTAGTCATTCCACATGTTCGTCTCTGGTCTGAGGGTTGGGGGCAAAGGAAAGGACTATGTCTTATTCACCTTTGTATCCCCAAAGCCAGGCACACTGTCGGTATTCAGTGTAGGATAGATGGATAGATGGATGGATGAATAAATGGATGGATGGATGGATAGCTGAATAAATGGATGGATGGATGGATAGATGGATGGATGGATGGATGGGAAGATGGGAGCATGGGTGAATGGATAACTGAGGCTCAAAGTCTGGTGTCTATTGCCTATGCTCTGGAATTCCTCGATAGAAAACTCAAGTAAAGGAATCTTAAAAGATTCTTCACCCTTCCCTTCACTTGTAAAGGAGGCTCCCTCATTTACCTCAATAGAGGGTTAATCTAACAGTTCATGGAAGCAGAAGTCTTCCCAGGAAAGGCCAGCCATTAGGACTGGGCAGAGACGGAAGGGTCAAGACTTCTATACTACATATGCTACTGGTGACACTGGCTTCCTACACACACACTACCCAAGAAAAACCTGGAAAAGCTGTTCTTGTTCTCCTGGGTTCTCACTCTTCTTACACGCTAGGATCAAATCCCACCCCACTGGCTGGCCCTCAGCTCCTTATCCCTGGTGTTCAGTGCTCACTCCCCTAAGGGATTCTCCAAACCCCAAATTATCTCAGCTCTCTGGGACACTGCCTGCCAGCTCCCAGACCAAGCCCCAGGCACCCCAGCAAGCATTAGGCCAACCCGCCGCCAAGCTGCACCCGCCCCCGCAGCCACCCAGCCCCAGCCCAGCAGCAAACCTTGAGTCAGCGCCACCAGCCTCTGCACCTCTCCTCCTCTGCCTCCACTCTGCCCAGCTGGGGGAAGCTCAGGCACCACCTGAATAAGAAACCCCAGAGTCCTTACCGATGGTCAGCGTGTCACTCTCATGGTCACTGCCCAGGCCAGCATCAGAACTGCTCTGAGAAACACTGTCCTCCTGATGGCAAAGAAGGAGGTGAGAACGGGTCAGGGACCGAGCAAGCCAGAGCCACTAGCACCTTCGCCAGGGTGGGCTTCCAAGAAGCTCTGTTGCGTGAGAACTAAAGCAAAAAGCTTTCCCTGGGACACATGCAACTGGCAGCCATGGCTTCAGAGGACACCGCCTGGCATGTGTGTGCCATGTGAACAGCCTCGCTTCCTGGGGGTGAGAGGTCGGGAAGCAGAGCGGCCAAAAGAACTGTGGCCTGCCAATGAATGCTGCCACGAGGCCTTTACCAATCGCTCTGGCAAGGCCTTCCCCTGGCTACTTGTCTAGTTCAGTGCTTCTCAAGCTTTAATGTGTGTTCAACCATTCGAAGACCTTGTTCAAATGCACAGATTCTGATTCAGTAGGTCTGAGCTGGGCTCAAGATGCTGCATTTCTAACAAGTTCCCAAGTGATCCTGATGCCACTGGTCCGCACACTGAACTTGAGTCAAGAGGCTCATTAAAAGGTAAGTAAGTGGATAGGAGTTTAAGGTTGGGATGTAAATACATTAGGTACCACTGGCTTCAACACACAAATAAATCTCAGGCATGTACTGCGGTACAGAGGAAAACATACCTAGTTACTGGGTCTGGTCCCACCTCTGTTATTTACCTGCTGGGTGACCTTGAATAAGCTACCAAATCCCTACAAGCCTCATTTCCCTCACCTGGGATAATAAATAGAGTTATCTTCTTCCCAGGGTTTCTCTGCACTTTAATTGAGATGATAGAGGTTTTAAAATAAAGGTTGTAAATGGTAACAATGCTATATAAAAATAACTATTATCATTATTTTCTTTTATGCCCAGAATCTCTCGGGCATGAAATCAGTGCCTAATAAATATTGGCTGTTTTGCAGTTTAAAAGTTAAAGTCAATGAGATTGAAAAGTAATGAGCAGGAACAGCAGCTCATTTGTAGCCAAGGCTCTTACCTCTTGACAAGGCTCTTTTCTTTGACACAATAATGTCCTCTACGGACCTTCTCCATCACTCACTGTGCCTCACAGGAAAAGGAAAATGGGATTCAACAGAACCAGCACAGTGGGAACAGAGGGCGCCTTAGCTTTCCATGCCTGAGGTATGATATGATTCCAAAGAGGCAGCAGAGCAGGGACATGGTGGCTTCAACATGGCAAAAGTGGTGGAGGTGGGGAAGCCATTCACAGCCAGCAAGGCCTGACCGCCCAGACCCAGCACCAGCCCAGCACCAAGACTGCAGCTCACCTTCTTCAGGTATGACACAGTGCTACTACTGTTTCTGCAGGAACTGAGGGAGGATTCCACATCTTTCTTGACCAGGGTCAGGTAGTAGCCTGTCCCCAGCTGGTTCTTCAGAAACAGGGAGGAGCCCACACAGCACAGCTTCCCGTGGGAGATGATGGCAATCCTGTCCCCCAGGATGTCCGCTTCATCCATGTGGTGTGTGGAGAGAATAATGGTGCGGCCTGCCAGGTACAAACACAAGGAAGTGAGACAGGTGAGGCCTCTCAGGTCTCACTGATCACAGTGGCAGGGACTACAGAGATATCAGCAGGGGCAAGCAGGGCAGAGAGACCAGGAAGCCACCTTTAACCCTGTATGGCTATGACCCCTAAAATGTCAAAGCTTTGGATATAAAGGTACCACATCCTCACAGAAGTAAGAACAGAAGCATCTATTTGAGAACTTGCTGTAAGCCAGGCATTGTGCTAGGTGGTTAGTGTGCCTTCTCATTTAATTTAATCCTCTATGAGGTACACACCACCATTATTATAGGCAAGGAAAGTGAGGCAAGTTGTGACTTTCCCAGTGTCTCAGGGCCAGCCAGGGTTGACTCCAAGCCTGCCTGTGCTCCTCACACTGTACCACATCAGATCTCTAACCCGAGAGCCCAATCATCTTCCTGCCCCTCTCCCATCCCATTCATTTATGCATCCATTCTTCCAACTAACGTAAATAATAGTGTACCATGTTGGAGACAAAAAGATGAATAAAGACACAGCATCTCCTCTCAGGAGTCTCAGTCTAAATGCCCTTTATCTCTTCTGTGATAACAGAAGAGTATCGCATGGTAAACAGACAAGTAGCCATGGGATCTAGCCATACTTCTCAAAAGCTCCCCCCCTCCCCCGTCCATTTACTCTGAATAAATATACAACAGTCACCTTGTCGGTATTTCAGCAGCAGCTCCCATATTCCCCTGCGGGAGTAAGGGTCCACACCAGCTGTGGGTTCATCCAGAATGACAACCTTGGATCCCCCAACAAAGGCCAAGGCCACAGACAGCTTTCTCTGCATTCCACCTACAAAAACCAGAGCGAGACAAACTCTAGGACCAGCCTGACAGTGAGTGAAGGCAGAGGACCTGGGAACACAGCCAGAGAGAAGTTTCTGTTACCCACCGGCAGTGCTGATTTTCGTCTGCGTGTGTGTAGCTGGAGGAGGAGGGAAGGGGGGTAGGGAATGTAGCTCTGGGCCGCACCTGACAGCTGGCTTGTCTTGCTTTTCAGCTTGCTTGATGGCAAACCAACATCCAGGGCCATCTGCTCCATCTCCGCCTTCACATGCTTCTCTGAGAGCCCTTTCAGGCGGGCATAGAACCAGATGTGTTCTTCGACAGTCAACCTGGGGACAGAGAGGCAGGTCAGCTCTGGGCCCTACTGGATGCCCCAGAATAGTGTCTCCTGGCCCAGAACAGAAGAGAATGGGCATATTTTTCTCTCCTTTTTTAAAATCAATTTTTGAAAAATAATCTTCAAGATTCAAGGTAGAACAACACTGAGCAACTACATGGGCAGCTCAGGAAATCAAAGTGAAAGGTGATAGATCACTTCCAACCTATTTCCAGCAGGCCTGGCCGCCATGCATGAGGCAGTTACAACTTTCAATTTCAGGGCCCCAGGATGTGCCTAGAACGGGCTGTTCCCATGGCACATCCACCAAGAAGTCAGCTCAGCACTAACCTGGAGCAGCCCTCCTGAACTTCAGAGGACCTCAGGCTCTGAAAGCAGGGAGGACCCTGGGGAGCAGATGAGCCCCAGCTGTTCACTTTGGATAGGAGGAAACATAAGGGAAAAGCGTTGCCCAAGGTTGCAGAGCTTAGGTCTTTCTCTACTCCATCACATGCGCTCCCTGGGGGCCTTAGTGCTGATGGGACAACCTGAGTAGCAGCCAATGTCTTGAGCAGCAAAGACAGGCCCATCATACCAGGGCCCTGAAGCACTACCAGGTCTGGGAAGTCTGTTCCAGGCCTTAGGAAGGAGTGTGGCGGGGGAGAGGATGGGCCAAAGGGCCCTCCAGTTTGACAGTAATGGAAAGTGATGTTTCCCAAGCCTCCATCCACTACCTGGGCTGATGTCACCTCTCCCACTCAACAATTCACGTCCCATTTCTCCTAAAATCAAAGAACAACTAGGTCCGAAGGTGTTCAAGGAGGTGAGCCTGCCACATTCAAGAGTAAAATGCTTAAGTCCCACTCCTCCCATGATGGCATGACACACCCACCCAGAAAGGGCCTATTCTTAATGCGCTGCTGGTACTCACATGTCAAACAGCACGTTATGCTGGGGACAGACCCCCAGGTTCTGCCGGATGGTGCTCATCTCAGAGCGAATGTCTTGTCCCAGGATGTAGGCAGTGCCCGAGGTCGGGGGGAACAACCCAGTCAGGATTGACCTGAGAACAAAAATTTGGAAGCACAGGAGTCAGCGCTGACCTACCCTTACCTCTAGATGCTCCACTGAAGCTGCAGAGACAACAGAGAACCCCAGCTCTCTCACTGCCCCCATTCCTTTCTAATGAGCCCTACCAGACCCACACAAAGCACAGCAGTCTTTTGCTTTAGTAAATAACTGCAAGTGGGCCTATGTGTCAGAAATGCCGATTTTAGTATTAGCATTTTTTAAATGAAGTTTCCAATGGGTAATGAAAGTATACTTTAAAACACAGATTTTGTATGCCTAACATCACATACATGGAAAATGGACAAACAAGAACATATCATTCAAATATAAAAATAATTTCTATGTTAGTAGGATTTGATTGCCTTTTAAACATCTTCTGAAAAGTTCATAATATTCATGATATATTAATTTTATGTTTAAAAAAAGGTTAAAAGAAAACAGGAAAAGAACGTCACCCCACCCTTTGGAATGGTTGAGGAATCATGCTGGAAGCAACTGAGGCTAACACTGTGCTTTACAGCCCTGCTCCCTCCTGACACTACCCACTGTAAGGTCCTCGAGGTCCCAGGGAAGGCAATCAAGCCAGCTGCTCGGCTGCTTCTCACATCTGCTTGGAGACAGAGTTCCTGGGAATTACCAACTCCCTCTAACATATGTAATCTATCTTTTCATGGCTGCAGGTTCAGATCACTGCAGAATTCTGTGAACTACACGGGAAAGGTCATCTGAGGCCCCAGCCTGTTTTAGGCTGAAGAAATAACATCTAGCAAACTAGCTTGTGGAAAGATACCCATGATTACAAAATATTTTCACACTCAGAACTCCTCATGTGCTCCTGCCCTTGTCCCAGGGACCAGCATGGTTTCCTACTGTGTAAATTTCGAACCCTACTGCAGAACCCTCCTGTGGCTGATTCTGCGGGAGCCACACCCTCTTCTTACATGGTGGTGGTCTTCCCCGCTCCATTGTGACCCAGGAAGGAGGTGATCTGGCCCTCATAAAAATTCAGCGCCAGGCCATCGACAGCCACCTTCATGCCATCTCGGTAGACTTTTACCAGGTTCTGAATGGACACGCCCAGCTTCAGGTGGGTGGGTTCCTCCTCCATGCAGACTGTGACACGAGAGAAGACAGGAATGAACCCACAGAAAGCACTGAGGAGTGGAGTGTAAGGACATAGGGCACTGTGCTTGTACTTTCAGAACTGCCTTCTCTCCATGGCCACCCTGGTTTCACAGGCAGGCAGGAGGCTATAAACGTTTATTTGGGCACTGACATCGGTGATGGGAATACAATGATAAACCAGTATTCACAGTCTACTGGGGAAAAGGATTTGACAAACAATTAAAAACAGGTTGCTGAAAGCTGTTTAAATAAATACATCTGCTCAGGCATGGTGGCTCATGCCTGTAATCTCAACATTTTGGGAGGCAGAGGTGGGCAGATCACGAGATCAGGAGATGTAGACCATCCTGGCTAACATGGTGATACCCCATCTCTACTAAAAATACAAAAAAATTAGCCAGGCGTGGTGGCGCATGCCTGCAGTCCCAGCTACTTGGGGGGCTGAGGCAGGAGAAATCACTTGAACCTAGGAGGCAGAGGTTATAGTGAGCCAAGATTGCACCACTGCACTCCAGCCTGGGAAACAGAGCAAGACTCCATCTCAGAAAAACAAAAACAAAAACAAAAAAACACATCTAAAAATGCCATGGAAATGTGATATATCCCTACCAGGGAATACTACTCAGCAGTAAAGAGGAATGCACTGTCGACACACACAACTAGAACAGATCTCAAGGGAATTCTGCTGAGTGAAAAAAGCCAAGATCGAAAGGATTCCTACCATATGATTCCATTTACGTAAAGTTCTGGAAATAATAAAACCGTAAAAATGAGGAATGCATTAGTGGTTGACAGGTGTCAGGAACTGAGGAAGAAGGGAGGTGGCTGTGGATATTAAGGGGTAACCTGAAGGAGCTTTGTGACAATGAGACATTTCTGCAGCTTGATTGAGCTTGTAATTACATGAATTCACACATGATAAAACTGCACAGAACTAAATACACACACATACAAATTGAGTGCACATAAAGCTAGTGAAATCTGAAGAAGGTTTTTGAATTGTACCAATGTCAGTTTCATGGTTTTGATATTATTCTACAGTTACACATGGTGCTACCATTGCGGGAAACTGGGTAAAGGGTTTAAGAAAATCCCCTCATGTAATTTTTATTACTTCTTATGGTTCTATGATTGTTTTAAAATAAAAAGATTTTCTTTCACGTGACACAGAAGTTCAGGGCAGAGAGTGACTGACTACCTGAGATCCGAGGAGGGCTGCTCAGGGGAGGGGATCCTGAACTAGATCTTGAAGAGAAAAGAGGAGGTGAGAAGACAGGCAAGTTAGAGAGAAGGTTCTCCCGTGAGAACCAACAGTAAATACAAAGCAAACAGTACACACAAAGGCCTGTGTGGAAGAACATGATATATTCTAGCAACTGTGAGCATTTCTAAGGTGACTGAAACAGGAGCTAGGTATAGAGAGGAGGTAGGAGAAGAAGATACACTAGGGAGCATCATACTTTTACCACAGGCAATCAGGGGATGGGCACAGAAGCGACTGGCAGAAAAGAGACCTATTAAATACTTAGGAAGCCACTTGAAGCACAAAGAACCCGGATGGCAGAGCCTTTGATGAGCTGTGGATGTCTCTGCCTGCAGCCAAGCACCAAGAGAGGATTAGGGGTCTGGGTAATGAAGGGTGATTACATTACGAAGTATAGGCTGAACTCTGCGGTAGCCACTTGGTCTCAGCCCATACAGGCTCATATACAGGTCACGGTGACAAGCGAGGCTACGGTTCCACAATCACACTTGTCTTTACCTCTTTCTTCTAGCTTGTTAGGAGAGCATGAAATGTGTGTTTGGGAGGGGATCTCTGAACTTCCAATAGGTCAACAGCACTGGACACAAATGGCATGGGAGGATTTGGTAAGGGACAGTGCGTATGTTTTCTCTGCCCCTACAGTGGTTTCAGGGTCTTTTAGAAAGGCAGGAGACATTGCTTGCCCCAACAGTCAGCAGGGGAAGCAGCACTGGGTTAAAGAAAGAGCAGGCGGTCAGCAGCACTTACTTTCTGACATTCTCTTTGGGCTGGAACCAGGGTGGCTCTTCTCATCACTTTCCTCACCAAACCAGTAGGACTTGGTGCAAGGAAAATACCAGGGCCTGGGAATTCCATACTGGCCTAAAAGCAAAGCACAGGTATGAGCCAAGCTCAGCGCCATCCCAGTATTCTGAGGGTTTCCCAACCAGGTCCATTTCCTCCTTGACACATTTTTTGGGGAAGGAACAGAGTGGAATGGATGTGGGGAAAGAGGGGGCTAACATTTGCTCAAAGCTGCTATGTACAACATACATTCTGCACCTCTATAAGTCCTTCCAACAACCCATGAGGAAGGTGCCATCCCCATTTTAGAGACGAGGAAACTGAGGGATAAGGAGCCTGTCCAAGGTCCTTCAGCCAGTAAATTAAGGCCTCAAGAATCTGAATCCAGAATCTGTATGCTGCAAAATCACATATTCAATGAATGAAGTTCAGGCAGAAGTAATAAATATTTCATGTATACCTCCTTAGGGGAGGATCAGAAGGTGATTCAAAAAGGGTTAAATCTTACTCTCTCAGAATTTGATCTCATATGAAAGTTTGTCCCAAGGCAGGTTCATCCTGGACTTGGTCAAGAAGATGTATTAAGAAAGATGTATTAAAGAAAAATTCACCATGAATTTTTATTGAATGCTAACTTAATTAAATCATGGGCCGGCCTTAGAGCTAGTATATTTAATTATCAACAACCTGTACTCAGGAAACAGAACGTCTTTTAGTTGTATGTACCCCCTCAGGGGACACAGAGATACAGAATTGGGTGAGCATTGGGAGGATTCTCCTGGGCTTAGTGACCCAGTGTGATTGAACTGGATTCACCTCCCTTTACCAACACTTAACCGTTGTGTGACCACAGCTGGTTACTTAACATCTTTGAGTCACAGTTCTCTCATTTGAAAAATGCTGGTTATTACAGTAACTACCTCAGAGTAGCACTGTGAGAATTAAGTGAAGGAATGTGTATAAAACAGTTTGCAGGCTGCCTGGCACACAAGTTTCAAGACACAAGTGCTACACAAGTTGTGACAACTGTACTTTCAGCATCAGCTGCCTGTCCTTGGATATCTGTTTGCCATCGATCTATAAGCCAAGCCACTTCCCAGGGAGCCCCACGCACTGCAGAGAATCTAGCTCTTGGGAAATCAGCTAGAAGTGCTATCCCAAAGCAGTGTACCTGGAAAGACAGCCTCGATGTACCATGTCATCACCCCATAGAGGAAGGTGTCAAACAGCATCATGGAGACCGAAGTGGTGAGATTGAAGCCATCTCCCTCCACAGGACTCTCAAACAGGTTGTCCCACTGCACTCCAATGCCCTGCTCCTCAAAAAGGGCAAAGTACTCACAGCCAAACCCAAAAGCCACAGGAGACAGCAGGCTCTGTGAGAAACAGGCAAAGTCACTTATCCATTTCCTGGTCTCTCTCATCTTTCTATCTCTTCTAGTGTAAACTACACCTGGAGAAATTTGAATTTGCAAAATGGATCAATCACAAGGTGCAGAAGTAGCATTTACCTACAGAGTCCCTTCAGGGGAGTGGTGGGCTACCACGTAACATACAAAATGATTCCATTTGTAACCATTCAATATGAACAAACATTTCAGAAATGCATATAACAATAAAGTATAAAAATTTTAAAACTTTATGTTTCCAAAGATGCCCCAGGGCTCAGCAATCCTGTTCCCCCTACACACATGTGCACACCCATAGTCCTCCTCAGGCTCCCTTCTCAGCCAAGGATGGCTCAGGATCAGAGGCGCCCGTCTGGGACTGCTGATACCTATGCAGCCCAGACTGAGGCATCAGGAACATCCTAAGAGTGACTCTTAGCTTTCCTTACAAGTGACCTGGGGACATCTGACAACTTGCACTTGTAGGGGCTCCACGCTATCCAAGATTTCCCCCTGCTCTGTACAAGGGAAGGAAGTGTCTAAGTCAGGAATTTGTGGGAAGATGAGGCACCCACTCCTCAGTCGTGCTCAGTTCAGAAAATATTACTCAAGCAAAACACCATACTGGACACAAGGAAGACAAGAGGGGCCATCTCTGACCTCAAGAGTTTTCAGTTCTGTTTGTGGCCTTGACTTTGTCATGAGCTTAACATGGCCAACAGAGCTGGAGCTGGGAGATAAAGGGCAGAGATGGCATCTGTTGCCTGAAGCCATTCCTCAGTGCCATTTATCCCCAGCCCAGTTCGAGATGCAGTCTGGCTCTCTGAAAAATTCCATTCAATTCAAGTCAACCAGGATTCACTGAGAAGACTAAAGGTAAACAATTTAATAAAACACAATCCTTGCCCTTAAACCTTAAAGAGCTTAGAATCTAGAGCTAAGGTTCATGTCCCATTGGAAAGAGACTATCATCTTCTGTTCTCGACTTGCTGCTTTTATTCAGGGACTCCAAAGCGGAGGTCAAATGTGGCTATAGGGCCACTGAAGAAGGGCCAGAGGTACTCACAGCAAAGATCTTGAGTGTGAAGCCCACGTAGTCCTGCCATGCCACGCAGAGGACGTAGGGCAGGTACAGCGTGAAGTAGATGATGCCCCCACAGGCTGCCGCCAGGTTGGCTCTGGAGAAGAGTGTGCTAATCAGGAAGCACTGCAGGATGGTCACCACGGCAAACACAGACAGGAAGACAAACACCACGCTGGGGTCACTGTAGGGCAGCAGGTTTCCTAACTGGGAAGGAAGAGACACATTAAATGTGCTGCCTCAACAATCCCAAGCACTCACTTGTATGATCTACAGAAAAAAGGCAGGGTTTATTCCTACTCATCTTAGAGATAATGCAGAAGGGTAATGCCGTTCATCTTTCTGGTGAGGAAACTGATCATCACCATCCTAAAGAAGATAAGTGATTGGCCGGGAGCAGTTGCTCACACCTGTAATCCCACCACTTTGGGAGGCCAAGGCGGGCGGATCACTTGAGGTTGGGAGTTCGAGACCAGACCAGCCTGACTAACATGGAGAAATCCTGTCTCTATTATAAAGTACAAAATTAGCCAGGAGTGGTGGTGCATGCCTGTAATCCCAGCTACTTGGGAGGCTGAGGCAGGAGAATCACTTGAACCCAGGAAGTGGAGGCTGCAGTGAGCTGAGATCATGCCATTGCACTCCAACCTGGGCAACAAGAGCAAAACTTCATCCCAAAAAAAAAAAAAAAAGAAGATAAGTGATTTACCCAAGATTACACGGAAAAATAATGGCAGAGTTATGAAGAGAAGAGAAGCCAAGGCTTTCTACGCCATCTCAGTGGGTGAGTTTGCTCTTTGTTTCTTCAGTAGGTAATTTAACTGGTTTCTCCTTATATAAGGACTATGACTAGTGGCACCACGGAAGAGCTGTGGGAGAAAACGTCCCAAGAAAAACGGCCAGGTGACTTGACTTTCCCCCTTGATCACCGTGGATTCTGCATTCCCAGAATCATCCAAACTCTTGTGGATATTTTGAGCTTGTCTCAGGTGATGGATACATGCCTGCAGGACCCACCAGCATGCAGTTATCTCAGACCATGGGACCACCACCCCTGCCACTGACCTTGCCCTTGCAGTTAGATGTCAGAGCATGAGGAAAGGGTTGCTTTTAGCAAGTACTGTATCCTACTGTGGAACCTCAATAGAGTCCTTGACCTTCCTGAGCCTCATTTCCTTGTCTGTTAAAAGGGTTAGTGAGGATAGAGTAAGACAGCCCATGTGATGGGTTTAAACAGTGCTTGGCAATCAGTAGGAACTATTTGTAACAGGTGGTCGCTAGTATTAAATGTCAGTTCTTATCTCTTTGCATTCCCTCCGCTTCAGAAACATTTATTTTTACCTGATGCATCTTTATATGAAACACTTGCAGAGAAAGGAAATTAGGATATAAATACATTAATGTATGATGCAGACACAAAACTGCACTGCCCAGAGTTCCCATTCAGAGAAGGCTGGTTGCCCCGCTGTCAGTAGATGGCCTCCAGGTGTCAGCAACTCTGGGTTTGTCATAGCAGCAGAGAGCTACGTGGCCCCGGGGCATGACCTTCCCAGGGCAGCCCACATCCATAGACTGAGAGGGCTGGGGTAGGTGGTGTCAGGAGGGAGGACTTGGGGGAGCGCAAAGGGCTGACGTTTCAGCTTGATGAAGAACAACTCCAGCAAGCTGCATAGATTCTGCAGTGACCCACGGGGTTGGCCCTGCCTCAGGTTCAACTCCTCCGTCTGACCAATCCTGCATCTTCCATATCCCTTCCACAGGTATTAAGCCCTCCTAAATACACATACATCAAACTCTATTTCAGCCTCTGCTTCCAGACAGTCTAACTGCCAAAATATACACCCTTCTGATTATTGTTCTTAGAAACTTGGGAAGAATCGCCACCCAATATATCTAAGAAAAGAAATAGTTCTCAGACGCTGCCATAAACCACTGCCAACTAGACAGCATGGCACAGTGGAGTGTGTGCTTATCTGGAAAGCATGAACCCTGCACTCTAGTCCTGTTTAGCTGCTAAAACCAGCTGGGTTGACCCTGGGCAAGTCACTGCCTGGGCCTCACTTTCTCCAAATATAAATTGACTAAATTGCTGGAAATGGCAGGTATGACCCATTCTCTACCAGAGGCTTGGGTGTTCTTCTTCTTCTCCTCCCTTACCCTGTGTCGAGCTATTTCGGAGTTCCCTGGCAGGGAAGAGCAGGTGAGGCTGCCTTACCTTCAGGATGACCACCAGCAGGCCAGCGCTCACAAGAAGAGGAACGAGGCTACTGATGAACCAGCTAAACCAGAGGATGCTGTTGTCCAGGCCCATGATCCGCATGGTCTCTTTCAGCCTTGCCTCCTTTTCATACACAATGCCCTTGATGATCACGGCCACTGAGTAAATCCAGGCCAGCGTCATGAAGAGGGGCATTGAGCGGCTCATCACCCGCAGAAAGCTGGAGGCCCCAAGGAAGGACAGGGGGAGAAAGAAAGACACACATGAGCCAGGTGACGGGCCAAGGCCCCTGGGCCTGCATACTAGAGAGAGCACCACATCTGGGCCACATAAGGAAAGACCCTCCAGACTCTGAAATGTAAGTATGACCCAATGCTTCATGAGCAAGGCAATGTAGAGACAGAAACTAGGCCAAACAAAATTTCTTTGGGGGCTTGCTTCAGTAACCCTAGTTAGGTAACTATGAGCCATACTTAAATAAAGGTAGATTATTTTAAAGTACTAAAAACCAAAACCAAAAAACCAACTCCGTCTCACAAAAGTTCAACATCTCCAAGGCCATCTCACTATTGACTTGCTTATCATAACTCTAATCACAGCACAGACATACACACTTCAGGCAGCTCTTATCAGGAATGTTTCAGATTCCAAACTAGAATAGGAAATGCAGATCTGCAAAGGAAAAGGGACACAGATTTTGAACCCTGAACTTGAGGTTCAGGTCAAAGCTTCAGCATGCAGGCACATACTCACTACATGACAACAGGCAGCAGCTCTTAAGGCCCCTGAACTCCCCTGCTTCCATCTTAAGGCATCCTTTCTAAAGTAAACCTTGGCTTAGGGGTCTTTCTAAAAGTCTTCCTTTGAAAAATTCCAGCTAATTGTTCAGAAGGTAAAAAGCAGGATAATTTCTGGTGACCTGGAAAAGCTATAGCCAGCCACATAAGGAAACAGGCTATTCAATGCAAAAAAGAGAGCAAATACAAGGAGAAGAACCCTGCTCCTTCTGCATCCGGATCCCTACACACCCCCACACACACACGCACACACACACCACCACCACCACCACCAAGAGAGAATAAGGGAATTTCCACAATCTGGAAGAGACATTACATATTTTAGATGTTTGCAATAACTACACCTCTGCCCATTGTCTTAGAAGAAATCACTATATCCAAAGGCACAGTTCCCACAATGAGAACTTGGCAGCTGAGTGACTCAGCACTGAAAGATTTGCTAAAAAGTCTAAGATGAAGAGGCTTTGTTCAGTTTTATTTGGATTGTTTTGAAATGTGGTTTACCACCTAGGGAGAAGTGCACACATTTAGATAAAGTGTGCTTTTTTTAGATGCTGTTTCTGTGGCTGGGGTTATATGTGAGTATGTGCTTGCATGTGTTTGCCATGACATATGTTAAACTTGCAGATTGAGCAGATTTTGACCAAAAGGGTAGCGTGTAAAAAATTAAAGTGACAGGCTCATGCCTGTAACCCCCACACTTTGGGAGGCTGAGGTGGGCAGATTAACTGAGCTCAGGAGTTCGAGACCAGCATGGGCAACAAGGTGAAACCCCGTCTCTACTAAAATACAAAAACTAAGCCGGGCATGCCAGCATGCACCTGTAGTCCCAGTTACTCTGGAGGCTGAGGCAGGAGAATTGCTTGAACCCGGGAGGCAGAGGTTGCAGTGAACCGAGATTGCGCCGCTGCACTCTAGCCTGGGTGACAGAGAGAGACTCCGTCTCAAAAAATTAAAAAAAAGTGACAACCATGGATAAGAAAGAAAGAAGTTTACTAGTGTGTGCACATGTATGTATGTCGTCATGTGGCTGAAACTGTTGACAACTTACATCTGGCATCTTATTTCCAGATCATTCCCACACACAAACACACACCATCTGGCACAATATAAACAGGTTAAATACAGTGGCTTGCAGGTAACTTACATGTCATCAACGTAACAGGGATAGGGCATCTGTTGCACATAGACACCAGTTTTCTTCTCGGTGCCTGTCAGTACCCTGATGATTCCTTGCTCCACCACATCCTGCAAGTAGGCGAAGCCCCCCCAGATGTACCGCATATCCTCAAAGGGGTCAGCTCGAGGACCAGGGTCCCAGTACCTAAAACCAAACCACAGGTAATCAAGCATTCCTTTAGAACCATACAATAAAAATAATCCAGTAACCCAAAACCCCACTACCCTTACCAAGCCCCTGTTTCTATTTTTGTATCTCTCTCTCTTTTTTTCTGAGATGGAGTTTTGCTCTTTTTGCTCAGGCTGGAGTGCAATGACACCATCTCGGCTCACTGCAACCTCCGCCTCCTAGGTTCAAGTGATTCTCCTGCCTCGGCCTCCCAAGTAGCTGGGATTACAGGCTCCCACCACCATGCCCAGCTAATTTTTTTATTTTTAGTAGACAGGGTTTCAATACATTGGCCAGGCTAGCCTTGAACTCCTGATCTCAAGTGATCCCTCCACCCACCTCAGCCTCCCAAAGTGCTGGGATTACAGGCATGAGTCACCATACCTGGCTATTTTTGTATTTTACTTTTAGTCTCAGTTGATATGTATACATATTCTTAAATAAATATAATCAGAATGAACACATTGCTTGATTTGCTTTTTTTCCCCTCCATTGGCTGCCAAACTTTGCATCAATTTGGTCATACCAAAATTCCCTTTTTATTGGTTGTTTGCCCTTTTACACAGAAATGATTAACACCAGCACAGAGAACCGAAAGTCTATTTTTTTCTTTGTTTTTCCTTGTTGATTTAATTCCCTGGAATTAATTCCCTTGAGTGGAAATGCTAAATCAAAAGATACTGATATTTTACGACCTTTGAAAAACCTTCTAGCAAGGCATGTACCAATTTCACTGAAATCACGCCACCAAGTTGAGTTTTGTTGTTGCTGTTGAAATTTCTACCAAATTCTTAGTTAAAATAAAGTACCTCCTGTCCTCATGGGCACTCTTGACCTCCCCAAGACCAGGCTGGTGTGATGGGATTCCACTTACCCATCCTTGATTTTATTTGTCCTCTCCACATTGTCGATGTCCATTCGGATCTTGTACTTGACATGATGGGGCAGCTCAATGCTGCCTGGAGTAATCCCAGTGAACACAATGCCAGCCCAGAACTTCCTCTCATCCAGCAGCTCCATGGACTTGTTGATGAGCCGGACCTCTGTTGCTATGGGCTCCAGCTTGTTCAGGTTGACACACTGATAGAAGAACAGCCTATGTGAGAACACCTAGCAGCCAGGACAACCAGCAGTGATGGAGACAAATCCTAGCCTAGGAGGCAAGTGCTGACTACACGATTGCTCATCCTCATTCTCTAAGCCTCTCTCACGCTGTTTTCCAATCTTCAACCAAGAATGGAGGATTTGGGTTTTTCACTGTAATTTAAGAGAAATTCTGAGAGTAATTTAGGGATATGTTATTTATTGATTTTGATGTGTTATTGATATGGTATATATATTTGATGTTATTATTGATATGCTTATTGATATGTTATATATACATGATATGTTATTATTGATATGCTATTTATTGATTTTGTGGCAGAAAAGAGGTTAAACGAACAATGATCTTATCGTACTTTTCTGTTTTCTTAGTAATTCTGGGTCACAGCAACTAAGCAACCAATCAAACAGACCAAAAAACCTTCTACTCATTCCTACGGATATATTTTTAATATTAATTTTTTTAAATGTAATTGGTCCTGAATTAGATTTCAGATAAGTTTCACAAGTAATGCCCTTTTAAGGGAATGCCTTGCTACCATTAGTCACTGAGATAGGAAAACCTTGAAGAAAATGGGTAGAAATATTCTCTTGAGCCTATATAGAATAAAGCGGGAGTTAACTTACTAAAGCTAGAGTTTATTTACTCATTCGACCATTCAACTAATGTTTATTGAGTGCCTTTTGTTACCAAATCCTTTGTTAGGCTTGAGGGATACTTCTGTAAATGAGACTATACATTATTTCTAAACTTGCCTCCTGCCTGAACTTTATTGTAACGTCTTAGAGAAAGAAGCCATAAGTTTTTTCTAAATGATCCAAGCAACAGAGTCTTACCTCCATGAAGCGAGAGATGGTCCGGATTGCCTGGTTAGTCTCGTTGAAAGCTTCTCTCCAGGTGTACACAGAACCATTACTGGACTGGACATCCTCTGGGTGCTTGGCCAAAAACGCCACAATGTCTTGGGCTGTCCAATCTAAGCCATCCAACTGCTGTTCCCAAAAGTGGTCATTGCCCCTGCTGTCCAACAGCATCTGCCATTCCAAAGAGAAAGTATTAAGTAGTAAACACCAACTAAATCTTGATGTGCATTATGTAATTTACAAAACCCTTGTATATATACTGCCATTGTTTTATCCTCACAGACAACTGTGGGGTTGATGACAGTGTCCCTATTTTATATGTGAGAAGACTGAGGCTGAAGAAAAAAGAATATGATTTTAGCCAGGGCTTGGTCATACTATTACCAGATGTGGAGCTGGGACTCAAAGTCAGACTGGTCTGAATTCAGAGTCCACCTGCTTTCCACTGTACCACACATCTCATTGGACAGTATTAACTACAGTAACAACCACAATAATATGTCCTCTATCTGGTTCCTATGTTGAGAAACGCATACAATTTACCTCACACAACTCTATGAAGACGGTACTTTTATTTTTTTGCCTTATGTTGTTGTTGTTTTGAGACAGCATCTCGCTCTGTTACCCAGGCTGGAGTGCAGTGGTGGAATCACAGCTCACTGCAGCCTCGACCTCCCAACCACAAGCGATCCTCCCATCTCAGCCTACCAAGTAGCTAAGACTACAGCTGTGCACCACCATACCTGGCTGATTTTTAAATTTTTCATAGAGACATAGTCTCGCCCTGTTGCCTGGGCTGGTCTTGAATACCTGGGGTCAAGTGATCCTCCCACCTCAGCCTCCCAAACTGCTGGGATTAGAGACACAAGCCACCAGCCTGATGAGTAACCTTTTAATATTCCCCATTTTACAGATGAGAAAACTGATGTTCAGAGAGGTGAAGTCGCTACGATTAGGTCACACAACTATTAAGTAGCAAAGCCAGAATGAAAGCAGAGGCCCTCTGTTTCTAGTGCACCTCCCCACTGCGTTCCATCACCTTCCTCTTTTGAGATGCAGTCTGTTGATCCCACATAAAAACCCTAACCCTAGACTGAATTATTTCTTACTGCTTACTGGGGGAAAACAATGCTGCTAGTTAAACCAACTAAAGTACAATCTTTTCCAATTGCAGGACGTAGAGGTCATGGTACAAAGGAGGCCTGTTTCCATTTCTCATTCCCTTGCCGGTTAGTTCCCCACGTGGGTCAACGTGAAAGGGAAGGACAGATCAATCTGCTGCTCAATCAGCAGATCCAGAGGGGCCGAGGCAGAGGCCTGCACAGATGTGTTGCCAGAAAAGCGGCAGCTGCAAACTCAGCAAAAAGGAGACACGTTTGCAACTCCTGTCATAGCCTTGAGAGAGAAGATGAAACCCTGGTTCTACACAACTGAAGTCTCCAAGGGTTTGACAACTGCCACTTTTTTAAAAAATCGGTCTTATTCTCACTAACATTATAAGCTTTTTCCCCCTTGTGGCTTGGTATTTATTATTTTAATGGGAGCATAATGATTTTATAGAGTATATGTAATTTCATTAATTATTCCTATAGTGCTGAACATTTAGTCTATTTCCAGTTTCTCACAATAACGATTAATATAGCAATAACATTTTCTCTCATCTGGGGACTTCTTTAAAATTATTTCAGTAGGCAACATCCCTAGGGGTGGGTAGAATGGAGGTACACAGGATCGCACATTTTTAAATGGTTCTTGAAATTTGCATTCCAAATTGCTTTCCAATGGACAATAGCAATTTATACCATCAACAGTAAGGTATGTATTTTTGTTGACATAACAAACATAAAATTATACCTCAAAAAAGTTCACAGAGGCCAAGGTTAGCGATTCTGAAGCCAATTTTTTGGAACAAGCAAAAATAGAGTGAAGAGACACAGCCTTTGGGGTAAAGTCGGTACTTCCCAATATGGCTTCTGAACAACATGGCCAAAAGGAACAGCAAGATGAGAAAAACGTGCCAGTTGAGATTGCCAAGTACAAGGCCCCTCTGGGGTGCTTGCGAGGGGCAGGAGACCTAAGGCTGCCCTTGGGAGTGGAGGCAGAGCGGAAACAGAGCCCGAGCATGAGGGGCTAAAAGCAGCTCAAAATACAGAGCAAATCAGTGTCAGAGGGTTCCATGACTCGCCCGAGAGAGGTGCCTTGGGACAGATGGGGTGAGACAACAGGTGTAGACAGTGCCAGAGACAGCAGAAAGACAGCAGAGCTACCCGAGCAGAAGCAGAAGCCTCAGCCACCACCTCGTGTAGCAGATGCCAGGTCCTAGGAGGTGACAAGCTCATGTTTGTGGAATTAAATAAATACTCTTTAAGAGAGGAAAGAAAGGCCGGGAGTGGTGGCTCACGCTTCTAATCCCAGCACTCTGGGTGCCCGAGGAGGGCAGATCACCTGAGGTCAGGAGTTCAAGACCAGCCTGGCCAACATGGCAAAACCATATCTCCACTAAAAATACAAAAATTAGCTGGGCACAGTGACATGCGCCTATAATCCCAGCTTACTCTTGGGTTGAGACAGAAGAATCACTTGAACCCGGGAGGCAGAGGCTGTGGTGAGCCAAGATCACACCACTGCATTTCAGCCTGGGTAACAGAGCAAGACTCTTAAAAAAAAAAAAAAAGAAGAGAAAGAGAGAGAGAGAAAAGAAAGCAGTTGGAGGAGGTTCCCTTTTCTTCCACCACAGGCTGACGACTCCCTCATCTATCTCCAGCCCAACCACCCTTCTCCACTGCAGACCCCAGTAGCCACTGACCTACTGGACATCCCTACCATCCACCCCACCAGAAAGTAAGACTCGCTTTGATGCCCCTCTCACTGCTCCACAACTAAGTAGTCACCAGGCCTCACTTCTTGCTTTATGCCTTGGCCACTTGGATAACCTCCTCCCTGGTCTCTGCCTTTATTCTTCCCTCGTCCCTCTTTGATTCATCCACCCCAACAGAGTAATGCATCTGTATCTCCTCTGCCTGGTCCCCTAGAACTTAAATCAAAGGTCCTCAGCTTGACACACAAGTCCCTCCAAGGCATTCCCATGTGTTTCTCTCCAGCCACAGCTCTCTCCTTTCCAAGCGTACACACTGGATTTTCCCAGCTAGACTCCCCATGAATGCCACTGCCACGTTAACAAGGGTCTTGTCCTTTAAGAACTGGGAGCTTATGAACAGTTGGAACATCTAAGATCAACTCTCAATTTCAGACTACAGAAGCATCTATTTGCCCACAAATAAAAACTCACTGAGTCACTTCACAGGGCCTCCTATCATCCTCTGAGAGCCAGACAAAGGGAAAAAGTCCACTTAGTAGAAATACGGATTCCAAGGAGAAGACCAGGAAGAAAAGGCCTGAAACCACATTTAGGTCTATAGAACTCTCCTTTAGAGGAGAGACCCACACCTGAATGGCATAAGCTATTATTATTAGTCAGTGTGAATCCATACAAATCACTGTTTATGCTTTACTCAGTATAAAGTCCTTTGTTTTTAAAGGGACTTCCTCAGTAACCTGCCTCCCAGGGGATCAGGGAATAATAGTCCTAAACTTTGGAAGTGTTCCCTCCACGTAGGCACAGCCTCTAAAACCCAGCCACCCTTAAAGTCAATAAGGTTCAAAACAAGAAACCTGGAAAAATCCTCCCCTGCTTCTTAAGGGGAACAGAGACAAAAGGAAGAGGCCTCCCTCACCATGGAAATAGGAAAATAGTCTAATGATTCTCTGGATCAGACCAAGGCAGGGAAGATGTGATTAAATAGCACTCAGGCTCAGGCAGAGGAGACATTCTGTTCTTGCTCAGCCTGCTCCACATTTGAATCCAATTGTCTCTAGAGCACTTACCCTTTCAAGTGGCTCAGAAGCATTAAGTGCATTTCCCCTTCACACAGTAACAGCAGCTCATCACTCACACAGTGCCCTGAGAATGAGTATCTCATGCCAGTCTACATGGAACATGATGCTTTTGCTCCCACACCTCTTTCTGAAACCTACTAAGGCATAGGGAGGCTAAAGAAGATGCTGTGGCTGGCTGAGAGGCAGCAGCCAAAAATGAAAATAGGGTCCTGCAATTACCCAACTCTACTTCCAAACACCAGCTCTAAGTTTTGCAGAAAACTGCTATTTAACAACCAGAGGCATGGATGCTGATATGCACAGTGTTATCTCTGCACCATGGCCTGTACTTCTGGAGAGCTGGTGCCCTGTGGCTTTAGCTACGCTCACTACATCCCAACTAGATAAACTGAAAGACTTCTCACCTCACTCACATCTGGGAAAGTGACCAGAAACTCACCTCTCCAGTATCAAGCAGGTACTGAGGAAGGAGACCCAGGCATCTGGGATCACCTCCCCCTTGACCTCCACACTGTATTTCAATAAAGAAAAGGCTGGCTGACTGGCGGCACCTCTTGAATCACCTTCCTATAAGATAGCAGGCGTGGTATGGGGAAATCTCTCCGGAAGACACTGTTTTTACTTAAACAAGACCAAACCTCCACCCTATTCTTCCATCCGGAGACCAGAACCCTTTCATATGTGATTTCGAAAGCTGTAAACCCAAGACCCTTTCACGTGTAATTTCTAAGGCTGTAAACCTAAGATCCTTTCACGTGTAACATCTAGAGTGTAAGCCTATGTAAAGGCAGCGCTTGTCTTTGTTAGGGGAGCTTGGCCGTTTGGACAAAACATAAAGCTTGCTCCCGGGCTGTAATAATAAAACCCCTTCCTTTCTAGTTTGGCGTCCGAGAGGTCTGTTTCTCGCAGCCGCTCCTGCTTCATTTGGTTCCCTGACCCGGAAATGAGTTTTGGTTGGCAGACAGCCGGAGAAGCCTCTCAGGTGGTTTGCCTAGCCCTTCGGAGCATCCTTGCGGGGATGGGGGTTGGGGGGCTCCCACCGCTGGGGTGACACAGTTCCTGAGAGTGCTCCCCGGCAGGTATTTGCCCGGTGGAAAGTCTCGCCAGAGCGGAGCAGGAAAGGCCCGGCAGTGTGGATCCACCCGGTGGGTGAACACTGAGCAGGAATGGGTGCTTGGAACGTATGGACAACAGAAACACGGTAGGATTGGTCCCGGGAAACTTGCCCACCTCCTTCAGGTGGAAGCGTGGCTTGATCACCCATGGATGCCAGAGTTGGCACTTTTGAACTTGGCTCTCTCTCTCTCCTTTTTGTAAAACTAACCTTGGAAGCTTTTGTTTATGGTTTTGATCTGGATGGAGGGAAGAGAGCAAGTGTGTGTGTGTGTGTGTGTGTGCGCGCGCGCGCGTAGGGGTCCAGCTGGACTCATCAGATGTGAAATGTGGAAATATCAGGCCCATTAGAAGGGGCCTCATACTTTGAGCAATTTGTAGGGCTAGTTGGAATTAGAGACGGCCACATAAGGCTGACTGGAGGAGCCTTTGCCATCTAGGCGTTGTAAAAGGATTGAAGTGAATGTAAATCGGAGAGTGTGTACTGCGTCTCCCTCAGCGGGAACTGCTGTGAGTGGAGTAACACTCTCTTAACAGTGGAAATTGTTTTTTTGGCACATAGGTATGGGTCATACTCATAGGAAACCTACTCCTTTAGAGACTATGCTGAAAAATTTCAAGAAGGGATTTAGTGGAAATTATACAGTAGCTATGACACCAGAGAAATTAAGTACTTTATGTGAGGTAGATTGGCCAGCATTTGGGGTAGGTTGCCCTCCAGAGGGGACCCTCGACAGGTCTCTTGTCTCCAAAGTAAGGCATGAGGTTATATGCGGTGAGCTAGAACACCTTGATCAATTTCCGTACATAGACTTATGGTTGCAGTTAGTTTTGAATCCTCCAAAGTGGTTAAGAGGACAGGTAGTGACTGTTTTAGTGGCCAAGGGACAGACTGCTAGAAAAAATCCCCCTCCACTGAGAGACGCAGACTCCCAAGGTCTGGCGCCTGGATGGGGCACAGTCAGTGACAGAGACAAGGATGCCAAGGTTCTGGCAGACCCCGCGGCAGAAGAGTTATTGATACTGAGAAGCCACAGGCTCTCGACCTACTGCAAATGATTATTCAGACTCATAACACCACTCCTGCTGACTCTCACCAGCTGCTTATGTGTCTTTCTAACATGGACGAAAGGCTGTGTGAAGCATTTCGCATGTATACTCCTTCTGATCCTGAAAGCCCTGAAAACCAACGCATGATAAACATGACATTAGTCAGTCAGCGGGCAGAAGACATTAGACGAAAATCGCAGAAACAGGCAGGATTTGCGGTCATGAATACCTCACAGTTACTGTAGATAGCTAACCAGGTGTTTGTGAACCGAGAAGCGGTGAGCCATAGAGAAAGTTGTAGAGAAAACCAGTGTCAGCCTTGAAGACATGCCAACTTGATAGCTGCCAATATTAGAGGAGCACCCCCAAGAGTGTGGGAAAAGGGGGGTTCCTGGAAAGCCCCACAGTCTGCCCACCCATGCCTGCAACGTGATCAGTGCACTTACTGTAGAGAAGTGGGGCCTGGAAGGACAGGCGTCCCCAGCTAACAGGAAAACAGGAAGACCCGAAGTGCAAGGCTTCAGACAAAAGTGAAGGAACGCTGTTCAGTCCAGTGGAAGAGCCATTGGACTAAAGGAGGAGGGGCCGGGCTCGTACGCCCCCCAAAGAGCCCATGGTCCAGACGACAGCGCTGTAACCCCCCATCGAAGGAAACACAACCAATATTGCTAGAGCTACTAAGGTGTTAGAAAAACACTTTCTTGTACTTGCTGGACTGCCCCTACCCCACTTCTCCGGCAAAACTTGTTGTGCAAATTAAGGGTTACAACTATCACATTCAATAATGAGGACTTCCTGCAGCTAAGATTGTCTCAGGCAGGGGTTATCCAGGTTCTCACTGTTCCTCAGGAAGGAGGGTGGAGACCCTCCCTAACCAGGGACTGAAGACTGGTATTTCCACCCAGGCCAGGGCAGGGCTTGCATTTGGTTAATCAGACTACAGTGACTTTGCACCCACTTGCCCCCGATTTGTGCACGCAGTTGGGATTACCGCCAGCAGAAGATAATTGGTTCACTTGACTGGACTTAAAGAATACTTCTTTAGCATTGGACTGGCCTCGGAGGGTCAAAAACTATTTGCGTTTCAATGGGAAAAATCCAGAAACAGGTGTGACCACCTGGTACACCTGGACCCAGCTTCCCAGGGGCTCAGAAACTCTCACCATCCTTGGGGAGGCACTAGCCCATGACTGCCCCCAGGACTTAGGCTGCATGCTGCCCCTATATGCTGATGACTTTTTACTGGGACATCCCATGGCAGTTGGGTGCGCAAAAGGAACAGATGCCTTACTTCAGCACCTGGAGGATTGTGGGTATAAAGTATCTAAAAAGAAAGCCCAGATTTGCCGACAGCAAGTGCGCTATCTGGGGCTTACCATCTGGAAGGGGGAACGCAGCCTAGGAGCAGAGAGGAAGCAAGTCATTTGCAACCTACCAGAACCCGAGACTAGAAGGCAGGTGAGGGAGTTCCTGGGAGCTGTGGGTTTTGCGAACTGTGGATTCCAAACTTTGCAGTACTGGCCAAACCCTTACACAAAGTCTGGGAAGAATTTAAATATCCAAGCACCTCACACAGTAGTGACTCTAATGAATACCAAAGGACATCATTGGTTAACAAATGCTAGGCCTACCAAATACCTGAGCCTGCTAAAGTGAAAATCTCTGCATCACCACTGGAGTCTGTGCAACATCCTAAACTCTGCCACTTTGCCCCTGGTGCCAGGAAGCCCATGAAATAACCTGTGTGCTGCTTCGAGATCTCATCCCTATGTTTGGACTGCCACTGAGCACTGGATCAGGCAACAGACCAGCACTTGTGGTGAATTTGGCCCAGAAGACAGCAATGGGTTTGGGGTATTACTTTGGAAACTGCATGCTGCCTATTGCCCTCAGAGTTCGAGAAAAGTGAAAAGAATGAACTGGACCATCAAAAACAGCTTAGGGAAAGTGTATCAGGAAACAGGATCAAAGTGGGTGCAGGCACTTCCCTTGGTGTTATTCAAAATTAGATGCACTCCCTCTATGAGGACAGCATATTCCCCCTATGACGTTTTATATATAGATCCCCTCCCATACTCCGGGCACTCCCGGGAACTCCTCAGGAGTGGGGAAAGATTGAGTTAGGACGCCAGTTACCAGCTCTAGGGAGAATCGCTCAGGATATTTCAACCTGGATAAATGAAAGATGTCCTGCACACTTATTCTCCTCAGTTCACCCTTTCTCAGCAGGTGATCATGTGTGGATAAAAGACTAGAATGCAGCCCCTCTAAAGCCATGGTGGAAAGGACCCCAGACCATGATCCTGACCACTCCTATAGCCATAAAAGTAGAGGGAATCCCAGCCTGGATCCACCACAGCCGTGTGAAAACCGGCAACAGCTAAGACTTGGGAAGCTACACCAGACCCAGACAACAAGTGCAGAATCACCTTAAGAAGGACAACAAGCCCTGCTCCAGCCACATCCCGGAAGCTGGCTGGTCCATGCACGGCTGAAGCATGAGGAAATTCATCGTGGGACTTGTTCTTATTATTTGGACTTCTACAGTAGGGACATTAACTAATTTTGAAGGATGCTCTTAGTGTGTATGCCAGGTTACTAAGGCAGGACGTAAAGTTACTGCCATTCTTCTGTCCTACAGTTATTATGAATGTACAGGGACACAGAAGGGAACCTGTTTATATAATGGTACTCGGTATAAGGTGTATAGTCCAGGGGATGAACAGCCTGATGTATGCTATGACCCATCAGAGCCCCCTACACATACGACTTTTGAAATTAGACTCCTAACAGGGCGATGGAATAGCCTTACTAAATTAATAGCTAAAACAGAGGAGAACGGAAGCCCAAAACAAGTTACACTAAGGTTTGATGCCTGTGCAGCCATCAGTGCCTATCATTCCAGTAGGGGGCCTGTGGTCCCCTCGGATGGGAACAAAGTTAGGCAAAAGAGCATAAGTATATCTGCCAGAGAACCTATTGGTGCAGTAATTGCATTTTTGGGTCATGCATCATCTGGGCCACTTGGAAAAATAATACAAATAATCCTGTTCATCTTGTAAAAGAGAAAGACACCATTCCAGGGAGTAATGTCTCTTGTGTCTCAGGACATTGTAACCCAGTAGAATTAATAATCACAAACCCCCAAGACCCTAAATGGGAAAAAGGGGAGAGTGTAATGCTAGAAATTGATGGGAAAGGGCTTGACCCTGGAGTCAGTATCCAGATTCAGGGAAAAATCCAAAAACACTCAGCCCAGCCAGCGTACCAGCACTTCTATGATATTAAATAAGTTAGTGCCAGAACTTCTGAAAAAGACAAAGATCTTGTTCCTCTAATTTGCTGAAAATGTGGCCCTTTCTCTCAATGTCATTTCTTGCTATGTATGTGGAGGGACGACTATGGGTGACAGGTCACAGGAAGCCCGTGAGTTACTACCCTCTGACCCTGTCCCTGACCTGACCTCAGTTCAAACCAACAGTTTCTGGGTTTTAAAGGTTTCAACTATTGGACAATATTGTTTGGCCTGAGAAGGAACAGACTTCACTATTCCAGCTGGAAAGCTTATCTGCATCAGGCAGCGACTGTATAATAGAACACTGGGCACTATAACCTGGTGGAGCTCAAACTATACAGAAAAGAACCCCTCTTAGAATTTCCAAAATTACAAGATGCTTGGAATCACCCTGGGTCCTGGAGAGACTGGACAGCCCCTCCTGGATTGTACTGGATATGCGGACATAAAGCATATGTACAGCTGCCTGAAAGATGGACAGGTAGCTGTGTCATAGGCATCGTTAAGCCCTCTTTTTTCCTATTATCTGTTAAGACAGGTGAGCTGTTAGGACATCCAGTCTACTCTGCCTGGAAGAAAAGAAGTCTGAAAATAGGTAAATGGGAAAACAGTAAGTGGCCACCGGAAAGAATTACTGAGTACTATAGACCGGCCACAGAGACAAAGAATGGCTCATGGGACACCGGACTCCTATCTATATGCTAAATCAGATCCTACAGTTGCAGGCTGCCTTGGAAATACTTGTTAATGAAGCGGGCAAAGCTCTGGCCATTTTGGCCGGAGAAGAAACTCAAATGAGAAATGCCATTTATCAGAACCGGTTGGCCTTAGATTATTTGCTGGCAGCTGAAGGAGGAGTCTGTAAAAAATTCAAACTAACTGCTGCCTGCACATAGACAACCAGAGTCATGCAGTTAAGAATATAACCAAACTAGCCCACATGCCTGTGCAGGCATGACATAAATTTAACTCTGAGCTCTTGTTTAAAGGTTCATCCTCAGCCTGGGAGGATTAAAAACCCTCATCATAAGTGTGATAACAATAGTGGGTGTTTGTTTACTACTCCCTTGTTTACTCCCCCTGTTCCTTCAGATGATTAGGGGATTCATCACTACTGTAGTTAGCCAAAAAATGATATCACAAGTATATTAGATGAATCATTATCAATCAGTCTCTTCAGAGGATCTGGGAAATGAAAATCAGAGTGAGATCTCTCACTAATATTATAGAGTGGTGAGGGTCTCAAAGTGGGGGTAAGGAAGGAGACTCAGGCATCTGGGATCACCTCCCCCTTGACCTCCACACTGCATTTCAATAGAAGAAAAGGCTGGCCGACTGGCAGTGCCTCTTGAATCACCTTCCTATAAGATACCAGGTGTGGTACGGGGGAATTTCTCCGGAAGACATTGTTTTTACTTAAATAAAATCAAACCCCCACCCTACTCCTCCATCCAGAGACCAGAACTCTTTCATATGTGATTTCGAAAGCTGTAAACCTGAGACCCGTTCACATATAATTCCTAAAACTGTAAACCCAAGACCCTTTCACTTGTAATTTCTAAGGCTGTAAACCTAAGATCCTTTCACGTGTAATATCTAGAGTGTACGCCTACATAAAGGCAGCGCTTGTCTTTGTTAGGGGAGCTTGGCCGTTTGGACAAAACATAAAGCTTGCTCCCGGGCTGTAATAATAAAATCCCTTCCTTTCTAGTTCGGTGTCCGAGAGGTCTGTTTCTCGTGGCCGCTCCTCCTTCAGTACACGGTCATGGGAGGGACACTCACCCGGACAAGGTCCATTTCTTGGCTGTTCTCCATGAAGGTCCAGATCTTGGGGCTGAGTTCTTCCCACATGCCTTCCAGATCGTGGAACACAGCCAGTTCCTGGAAGGTCTTGTTCACCTGGAGTCAGGTGGGGAGCCAGGGACCGCAGAAAGAGGAGGAGAGGCAGGGATAATGAGCACTTCAGCTCCTACCTGAAAAGATACCCCATCACAGCAGCCCTGTGCCAGTCCTCCCCATCCCCAAGAAATGCCTGCTGGTAACTACGATTCTATACCCAGGACCAGGGAGCTGGCCCTTAACACTCAACTCTGGTCTGCATCAGACTAGAGATTTTCACTCGGAATTCCAGAAGAGCCGCGAGTGTACCTAGCACACACCTCTGAAGCTACCTTGAGTTTTTTGCCCCCAGTTCTGGGAAGATTCTGGGGAGGGAGTCTTCGGCTGGGGGCAGCTTACCTCAGCCATAACCTGCCTCGTGGCTGGAGTGTCAGGTGTATACAGGATCTTCCCCACAAGCAGAGGCTTCAGAGCTTTCCAAATAATGCGGGAAAGAGGACTAGACTCCAAATTCTTCATCAAATCATTGCAGTAAGGAGCTACAAAGAAGAGGGGAGACAAATGTTCATATCCAAAGTCATATACTAATAGAAACTTACAAGGGCTTTGAAGCCAGGCAGTTCTGAGTTCAAATCCCAGCTCTGCCACTAACAGTCATATAATAAGTAACTTATCTGAGTCTCAGTTGGCTCCTTTGTAAAAGTAAAATTCATAACATCTATTTGGCAGAGATGTGGAGAATATTATCTCAGATTAACTGAGATATTATCTATAAAGCTCTAGAATGATGCTTGATAAATAATCAGAGCTTATTATAACATCAATGATGTATAACTCACAACTGAGCTATCTGGAAAAACGTTTTTACTAAGCACAACCCCTCCTAACTCCAGATTCACACTCTCATGCCAGCCTCACTGCTGTTTTCACTGACAACAGGACTAACATTTAAACTAACTCTTGAGGGACAACCAGAAGGCTGAATTCAGGTATCAGTTTTCAAGCAAAAACTCAAATTTTCTTTTTAATTAACACAAACCAGTATATGTCCACCTAACAAAAACCCAAATACAAAAGTTATAACCGACAAATGATTTTGGTTATCCAGCAAGATCCCTGATTTTTTAAAATGTCATTGTAAGTTTTTCAGGGATTTTTAGATACTAAGTATCCTTTATATGCTGCAAAGATAATATAATTTTTTTTTTTTTTTAGTGAGGATGTCCTCACAATTATGTCTGTCATGCAAATAAAGGCTCCCTTGGGTCGACTTGCAAGCTGGGGTAGAGGAGGAGATGGGATTTCATTAAGGCTGCCTACAGTACCATCCTCTTCAGGCTTGTAAAGCAACTTGCAAATGTCTGGAGTGCTTTACTCCAGAGAAGAATAGAAGGTTCTTATGTTACAACAAAGTACAAAACCCGCCTCACTCAGTGTCTGAAAGACACACCTGTGGTTGGAAATGCAGAAAGGATCACCTGCATCAAGTTTTCAATGAAAAGGATGCCATTGCTAAAACTGTAACACTGGAACCCCACTGCCACCAGGCATATGGCACACATGCCCATAAAAGTGCTTAAGTGTGGGAAGTGGATATGGAGATACAAGGTTCTTTAACACTGCCTTGCAGCTAAGAATGGGAAACAAAGAGCAGATCAAATGTCCGAGTGTGAGGGCACACATGCCACCAACAGTTATTTTAGAGAGCACAGATCCAGGCAGATTTGAGCTTAAGTGCTGGCTCTTGCGGATTAACTCTGATGTGGCTCTGACCAAGGCACTTAACCTCTCTGAACCTATGAAATGTGGGGTTAAAGAATCTTCCCGGCTGGGCGTGGTGGCTCACACCTGTAATCCTAGCACTTTGGGAGGCCGAGGTAAGTGGATCACGGGGTCAGGAGTTCGAGACTAGCCTGGGCAACATGGTGAAACCTCATCTTTACTAAAAATACAAAAGAAATTAGCTAGGCGCAGTGGCACGTGCCTGTAATCCCAGCTACTCAGGAGGCTAAGGCAGAAGAATCGCTTGAACTCAGGAGGTGGAGGTTGCAGTGAGCTGAGATCACACCATTGCACTCCAGCCTCGGTGACAGAGGGAGACGCTGTCTCAAAAAAAAAAAAAAAAAAGGGAAAAAAGAAAAAAATCTTCCATGCAGGGTTATCATAAGGGTAAAATGAGATCACTTAAACAGAATGAATAGTGCATAAGAAATTCTACTTAAATGTTAGGGTTTTTTGTTGTTGCTGTTATTATCATTACTGTTAATTCTTTTTATGTTATTATAAAGCTTACTTCAATGGTAATATTAAGACTTCTATATTATCCTTTTTAAAAGTATTTTTCGAGCTTGTCTGAATTATAACTGACAAATAAAAATTGTACATATTTAAGGTATACAATATGATGTTTTAATATATGTATATAATGTGAAAGGATCACCACGATCAAGCTGTTAATATATCCGTCACCTCATGGTTGCCCTTTTTTTTTTTTTTTTTTTTGAGATGGAGTCTCGCCCTGTCGCCCAGGCCAGTGTGCAATGGGGCGGTCTCAGCTCACTGCAACCTCCACCTCCCAGGTTCAAGTGATTCTCATGCCTCAACCTCCAGAGTAGCTGGGGATTACAGGTGCATGCCACCACGCCCAGCTCATTTTTTGTATCTTTAGTAGAGACGGGGTTTCACCATGTTGGCCAGGCTAGTCTCAAACTCTTGACCTCATGATCCGCCCACCTTGGCCTCCCAAAGTGCTGGGATCACAGGGGTAAGCCACTGTGCCCAGCTCATAGTTACCTTTTTTGTGTAGTGTGAACACTTAAGATCTACTCTCTTAGCAAATTTCAAGTATACCAAACAGTCTTACTAACTATAGTCATTGTGATGTACATCAGATCTCAGGAACTTATTCATCATGGAAACTGACACTTTGTACCTTATATATATTCCATATATAAGTGAGATCATGCAGGATTTGTCCTTCCGCCATTATTACATTCTTGATTACTCTGGAAGCCACCTTCCTACATGCCCCAGAAAACCAGGAGGCTGGCTGTCAATCATTCATTCCATCGATAAACACTACTGTGCACCAGGCTACATTCAAAGAACTGCATTCAAGAGAAGCCTCTCTCCTCCAGGAGGAGCTCAGTCTAGTGGGCAAACGGGCACGTAGACATCTAATGTTGCTATGGAGGGAGGGGATGACACAGGCCAAGGGCCAGAACTAAGGCAGGGATGGGGGCGGGGACAGGGCTGGGGCCTGCACAGACACTCACTTGTAGAGTTGTCGTAGAAGGTTTCAGCATCTTCCTCAGTGCCATTGCCTCCAAAGAGTGCTTTGTAGTTGTTGTCCTCATACCAGTTGAGAGACTTGATCTTCAGCCCCCCTCCCTCGGGATGCCCACAGACAATACGAGACACAGCCTGATAGATTTGCGTGGAGGAGCTGGTGCTGTTCACGTTGGTCAGAAACATCACCTCCTGTCGCATGTCACTCCAGCTCCTCATGCTGAACAGCTGGTGTCAGGGATGGGGAGGAAAAGGAAGGTAGGGGAAGGGAGAAAAGGGCAGTGCAAGGGTTGGGGATGAGAAGAGAAAGAAACATCTTATTTTCTTGACCTCTCAAAAGCGATGTCCCAGAACATATTTTGTCTGATGTCATTTCAAAGCCTTGGAATGAGCTTGCCAGAACCTGGCTACCCAGTCTGTGACCCAGGGACGAGCAGCATCAGCATTACTGCAGACATTGTTGGAAAAGCAGATTCTGAGACCCCTCTACGACCTGCAGAATTCAAATCTACAGATTCACAAGATGCCCAGGTGATTCCTATGCCCAATAAACTTTGAGAAGCACAGTCTAGAGTTAGTGAAGCCCCTGGAGCTGGGCACTGTTTCACTGGGATTATCTTCCAGTTTATAGATCAGAATGCTTTCTCTGAACAGCTACATCTGAGTGTGGTTGAGTCTATCAGGAACTGCTTTCATCCTCGATAACTGACTCACTTCTAAAACTCCTCAAGCTCCAGTGTGGAAATTGAGGACCCCCTCCCCTCTGGGAAAAGGGTACTGTATATGAAGTTCTCCGTCTTCATCTCAATAAAGTGTCAGGCAATGAGAAAAGCTTAAGGTGAAAAACTCAAGTATGGGCTGGGTGTATGGTGGCTCACACCTGTAATCCCAGTACTTTGGGAGGCCGAGGCAGGTGGATCACCTGACATCAGGAGTTCGAAACTAGCCTGGCCAACATGGTGAAACCCTGTCTCTACTAAAAAAACAAATTAATAAAAAATTGGCCGGGTGTGGTGGCAGGTGCCTGCAAGCCCAGCTACTCAGGAGGCTGAGGCAGGAGAATCGCTTGAACCCAGGAGGTAGGGATTGCAGTGAGCCGAGTGCCATTACACTCCAGTCTCAAAAAAACAAAAACAAAGAAAAACTCAAGCCTGAACCCTAGCTATGTCCCTCGTCAGCTTACAGCCTTAGAAAAGTCCCGTCATGTCTCTGAGGACTCAACTTCCCCATGCTTCACGGAGCTTGCTGAGACACAACTTTGACTTGGCTTGGTTTTGGTAACCCTGAGGGGCAGTAGATGCTTATACCATGGTCTGAACACTGCCCTCTACTACTGAAGATAAGGAAGCTAAAACAGCGCATGCTGAGGGGTAAATCCATGCAGCACAGGAGGGTGCCCTGCACAGAACAGCCCCAACAGGGTGAATCAGAAAACCCAGGCAGCCAGGGGTATGTCTGTGACTGCCACTCAACAAGCATCCATCACCCGGGCAGTGCTCTGCCTTACATACAAATGCATTCCAGCACTTTGTGGAGTTCTCGGCCCCAATGCTGTCATTAAATATTTATAGAGCACTTTGTATTTCCAAACATTTCACAATAAATCATTAATAAATGACTGCTTTCCTTGAAATGTCACTGCATGTTCACACCTCCTGGGAAGACTGAGCTCTAGAGCACAGAGGGGAGGCGCCACGAGGCCCAACACCCAGCCTGGAAAGCTCCAAGTGCCTCGCTTTCAGCCTCACAGCCTGCTGGTTCCTGTGAGTGGTGCAGTCCAGCACTATCTAGGTCCTAAGCTTTGCCTTCCGCCTCCAGATGGAAACTAGGCTCTCCAGAGGTGGGTCAGAGGCCACAAGGATTTTTTTTTTTCCAGAGAGAGGGCATCTAGCACACTCCACAAGAACACAATTAGGTGAGGTAGGCAGCTTTTCCTAACTTTATCTTTTCATAACTTGTATGGGGCATACAGACAGAAAGGGGACAGATAGCCAGGCCAAAATTTTGTCTTTTATTGGTTATTGGAACAGCCCTAGAGATTTTTAAACAATAGTGAGTAAAAGCCACTCACTGTTCTTTCCATAGGCAGCCTCACCACCATCCCACCACTCCTCAATCAAAAAAAAAAAAAAAAAAAAATTCCTCCCACATAAAGCCAGCAAATCTTTCTAAAGAAGCATCAGAAATTACTGAGTTATTCCAAACCACTGACTCTTTTCTCAGCACCTGTTTTGGGGGAAAACTCTTACTCTTTCTCCTGCACCTCAGCTCACACTCCAGACTTTATCTGTGAGGTGCTCCCTGACTGTCAGGGAGGGGCAGCTCTTCATCCTTTAGCCCACAGATGACGGTGGGATTTGAACATCATTGGTTGAATGAATGAATGAAACTGACTTACTGCTTTCTCATTCCAGCACAGTGTCCTTTGTCTTCCCTTTCCACCATCCCAATCTCTTCTCAACCCAACAACCAGAGTGTAAACAGTCTAAACTCTAGAACTCATCACGTCCCCTCCCTCTAAACCCTCCACTGGATTCCCATCTCACCCAGCATGAATGCAAAATCTTGCCAGGCCTGTATGGCACTCCTCTCCTCCTGCTCTAGCTCCTCCCCTCCCCCCACCACTTGCTCAGTTTCCCTGGTCCTTAAACACATTCCTTAGGCATGCCCTAGCATCAGTGTCTCTGTATCTGTCATTCTTCCTGCTTGGAGTTTCCTTCCCTCTCCACAGACACGCTGTCATTTCCTTCAGGTTCAACTGTCACCCTAGAGAGGGCTTCCCTAATCACCCCTTTAAAACAGCACCGTCTCATGCTGTATCCCCCTTCCCCTGCTTTTTCTTCACTGCACATATCCCTCCTGTGGCATTAAACACTGACCTGTTTATTTCTGTCTCTCACCCTACACGTGCCCCAAGAGAACAGAGAAGTTAATGTGTTCACTGCTGAGTCTCCAAACCTAGCAATGCCAGGCAGCTGGTCAGTGCTAGGTGGACATCTGAGATGCTGCCTCCCTGTCCTCCCTTCCCATCACCCAGATGTGAAACTTATGTCAGCTTTCATTCATCTTACTCAAGTCCTCATTTCCTCCCAATTTCCAGGTTCTGCTAGTGCATATTTTCTTCCTTGAAAGAGTCTCCCTTCTATTTCGGTTGCTACTGGAGTTTTTCACGAAGCAGGCAACAACACAGGCTTCGGAATCCCACAGTTCTGGGTTCGAATCCCAGTTCTGTCAATTAATTCACTGGATGACGGGAAAAGTTGCCTAACTTTCTGAGCCTTGGTGCCATCTGCAAAATGGACACAATGAGACCCACCCACTCAGGTTTGCCACGTGGATCACAGAGGGAAATGGGTGGCACTGTCTCAACCAAGGCAGCTCTTCAGAAGACATTCGCTCCCCTTTTTCTTTTTCTTTCAAAGGTTGTACTTTGGTCAAAATTATCAACTTTCTTTCCACACACTGACCGGAAAAACAACTGCATTTATTGGTCTTCTCCCATTTAGCTCACAGAAATAACGAGTTAGACAATGAGTAACTTGTGATCAAAGGGACCTGGAGGTGTTCTATTGAAAGAAGCAGATGGTCTTTGCTTGTCCTGGACTAGGAGCAAGCAGGGCACAAGCAGCAGTTGCCAAGAAAAATATATATGTTCACTTGGAGAGTTTCCACCACATCCGCAATGGGAACATCACATGCTTCCAATTTTTTTTAATGCCAGACAAAAAACAGGGCCAGTGATGTAAGTGAAAACAGCTGTAACCAAACCCTGAGTTTAGAAGCAGCTTCCCCTGTTCCAGCCCCTGCTTTGCTTTCTCTAAGGCCAGAAAATGAACAAGGGGACTGAGGCTGGGAGGGGATCTGCAGAGCAATGCAAGGCATGTCAATGTCAGCTAACAGGGCCCTAGACAAATAGCTGTGGACTTGCAAAACAGTTTCTCTTTCTCATTCTCCCCCTGCAAGAACCCCATTGGTCCAGCTTCTCTACTTAGTAAAAGGTCACCAGCCTTCATAACCAGGGTAACAAATGGCAGGCTGAAAGAGGGCTTCTCCTCTGCAAAGGGAACCCAAAAGTCAAACCTCATCAATTAGAAACACATGAGCAGAATTCGAAGAAAGAAAATGGAACAGGACAGGAAGAAATACACTAAAGTGCCAACAGTGTTTAATCTCAGCATTTCTGCTATTTTCCAAATGGTCCACATTTTCCATCGTGAACATGTAATACTTTTATTGTTAGAAAACATAAAGTTTGGCCGGGTGCGGTGGCTCACGCCTGTAATCCCAGCACTTTGGCAGGCCGAGGTGGGTGGATCACAAGGTCAGGAGATCAAGACCATCCTGGCCAACATGGTGAAACCCCATCTCTAATTAAAATAATAATAATAATAAAAATAAATAAACAAAAGAAAACATAAAGTTCATTTTGATCTTTGAAAAAAATAATGCAAGCACCGAAAAAAAGGGTAAGTTAGATACAAGCACCAGAAAAAGAAAAATGATTAGGGAAGCAGCTAAAAATGAGAGTGAACCAAGTCTGAAACAATTTCCCCACAAATTACTATTTTCCAACGTCCTATACATTAAAGTCTGCATTGTTTGTGACCCCTGCCCCCTGGCTCAGCTTCTTATGTAGAGGGACACCAGACAGTTCCCGGCTTCCAATGTCTAATTTGAAACAAGGCTGGGAGTCAGAAAGTGGGCGTGTACACTGGCTGGGAATCAGAGCTAACTACTTTTGCCAGTGCCTACAGGCCCTCTGATTCTAGGACAGAGATTACTCTGATACATTTGCCAACAATGTGGACCTAAAAGGCAAACTCAGCTTAATGTTCATTAAGAGACCATATTCTCATAGTTGAACCTCAGAAGCCAGATGCTTACAAGGAGGACCACGTTATTCCTGTTAGTGAGGATATGTTTTGATAAAACGATTGTCTGGCCTTGCTACCGAAGAAGGAATACAGAGAAATTGTGGGACAGACAAAAGCAGTGCATGGGCAGTGACAGACAGAATTCTCCTCTTTATAAATGTATGATAACCTAAGGGCAAAGAGAAAAAAATGGAGAAGGTTCTAAACTAGATATCCAGCTGCTGGCCACTAATTAATTAGCTCTGAGACATCTAAGAGTTTTGGTTTCTTCATTTCTAAAATAAGGTAATCAAAACATTATTTTTTAGGTCACTTATGCTTCGAAAATCGATACTACATCTCATGTGATATTCAAAATCAAAAGGGCCTCTTGGCAAACTCAGAATTGAAAAAAAATGATACAGTGGATGGTCCGCTTTCTGTACTGGAAAGACACAACTTACCTCCTGGGCCAGAGTCCCCAGACTATGCAGCAATGTTTTTGTGGCTTCAGCCAGCTCCTTGCCCGGGAGGGGAGATGTAGAGTTTAGTCCTTTCTGTAATGAGAAAGAAAACTTTGTTTCTGAGCCCAAATGAAAACCTGAAATCTCTATTGGAAATAAACAAGTGAATTAAAACTGTTCACAATCTTGAGTTTAACAAACAAGAAACAGACTCCTAACCAACACTGAAGACACTACAATTATTTCTAACTGTAAGTTTGCATTTTGTTTTTTTTCAAACTCATTCTTTGATTAATGGTTTTAAATGATGTAGGAATATTTTACTTAAAACTAGTTCATATGCAATAGATAAAAAGGATCTCATGTGGGCTGGGGGATGTGTCCAATACAACTCTCACTGCAAATTTCCAAATCTGTCTGAGTCTGCAAGATGGGTAATATGGGAATGGCTTTGAGAAACAAGTTAATGATGGCTCAAAGAAAGGAAGAAAATATAAAGTTTAAAGCTGTCAAAAGTAGGGAAAGATGGAATTCTGTCACTTTTCTAACACTGGAAATTTAATGTAGAACACTTATTTTTATGTCTAGTTTTAGTTAAATCTTTGTATGTATCAATTCATATATTTAATTGCTGTTGTATATCCCCTAACTGCACAGCAGATATAAGACAATAATTCGTTAGAACGGGGAAAGATAAATCAGGGTAGAAATCATAAGCTAAAGAAAAAGGAGAACAGTAATTTACAGACTATGAAGTCAGAATTGCTATAACTGAGGAGCTTCAAGTTGGGTTCTGAGTGTTCAGACTTCCAAAGAGAAAAAGACATGGGGTCAGCAGGAAAAAAAGTCTCCAGGGAAAATCCACCTTTCCTGATGTTTCTATGGATATTGTTTTATTCAATATCATGTCAGACATCTCTGAAATCTAGACAAGGTTGGGCTATTTTGACATTTGTCATATCAGAGACTGCTGTGAAATTATAATGTAGACTCTACAAGAAAATCCCTAGAAGTGGCTGGGACTTTCTCTGAGAAATAGCAGCCTGGGATGTTTTGCTTTGTTTTTTTTCCCAAGAGAACCTCAAATGCAGAAGGGATTCAGTATCATTCTGATCATTACAATATCCAAGCATAATCCTGAATGGGTATTTCTGAGAAACCTGCCTCAAGGTTCTATGAAAGAACTTGTCCAGCTGATTCATCTCTTCCGGAATGTATTCTTCACAAGAGTCCCAGTCTTCCCACATGCATAGTCCTTAGAGGGACCCACGTGGTCTCCCTTAAATGCTAGACTCAGGTAGGCCTCTGTGATACAACATGCAGATGGTGTTCATGATTGTTCCTTCCATGGAGAGTAACTCAAGAACAACAACAGGTGAGGTGTTTTGTTCCTACTTTCTCTCTTTGGGTTTGCCTTATAACTAAAGGTTAACACGCTGGAAGCCGAACCTACAGAGAACTTGCCGTCTGGAAAACTATTACAAACTGAGAGACCTTAATTGAAAGCTACAGGAGGTAAAGTGTTTTTGTGTTTAACATTAGGCCTACAAGATGACAGATGTTCAAGATTGTTTAGCAAAACAAAAGAAAACAACAAACCAGGACGAAACCAGAAATGCCAGATTGACGTAATGTACATTTAAGTAAAAACTTAAAATGTGGTAGTTAATCCACTTCTTTTATAAAGACTGAATGAAAATAAGATTCTTAGGATTCTTGTCACTCACTCTCCCCCACCAGCCTGTGCCCCAATTCTGCAGACATGGGAACCTGAGGTAGCTATAGAACCCTGAGCAAATGACTCAAATTCCCCATCCTTCCATTTTCTCCACTATATAGCAAAGTTTAAAATGTTGTGCACAGATCACAGAGTTTTTATGAGCACTAAAACTAGAAGATATGTATAAAGCCCCTCGCACAGTGCCTGGCACACGGTAAGTCCCCACAACTGTCGATAACGTCATCCCCTGCCTTTTTCTTCCCTTACCTGAAAGTTTACTGCCAAAACTGGAGGGCTCTTGTCTACAAACAGGGTTTTCAAGTTCTTAAAAAGACATATATCCTTTCTCTGTTTCTTGGCAAGGTCTTGAACTTTTTAGCCTATCGGAATGTCCTTCCTCTGCTAGGCAGAGAGCTACAGCTATCATCACACAGCACATCAGCCACATTCCACCGTGCTATTTCTTTTCTTATTTTTTTTTTTCAGACAGATTCTCGCTTTTTCACCCAGGCTGGAGTGCAGTGTTGCAATCTTAGCTCACTGCAACCTCCACCTCCCTGCCTCAAGCGATTCTCCTGCCTCAGCCTTCCAAGTAGCTGGGACTACAGGCGCCTGCCACCACGCCCAGCTAATTTTTGTATTTTTTAGTAGAGATGGGCAGGGGGCGGTCTCACCATGTTGGCCAGGCTGGTCTCAAACTCCTGACCTAGTGATCTGCCCGCCTTGGCCACCCAAAGTGCTGGAATTACAGGCGTGAACCACCACACCTGGCCAGCTATTTCCATAGTATAATTACGCCTCACTGCCAGATGAAGACATCCTCATCTTAACTCCTGAAAGGCTAGGGATATAATGCCTTTCTCCCCTTCTAATCCTTTGCTTGTACTGAGCGTTTGCTAAATTGAAAAATAAAAGATAATACTAAGTGAATTAAATATACATTATATGCATAATCGCTTGTATATAGATATACTATATCCATCCTTGCATGTATTTATGTATATGTCTATATGTATAAACCTAGATACACACATATATCTTACACACATTAACTGGCCTTAAAGTTGACATTCAAGTTGAAAAACCTAAAGGAAAATTCATTAGTCGCTATGGTGTGTATGTGTATACTTATATGTGCACACACAGAGACATATACATCTTTATCTTAATGTATATTTATTATGTACCTTCTCTTTAAAGCAAGTGATGTTGTTTTTACAGCAGAGGTATAGTTTCCCTTGTAAATTTAATTATCCAAAAGAACTGACTTTATTTCAAGAAAATATTAACTAAAAATGGTACCAGCTGCACTGAATATGACCAAAATCATGGCAGAGTTGTGAATGACCAGGACTCACCAACACAGTGAGATTCCGGAGCTACTGTATCAGAACCACCTGTGGTGCTCATTAAATATGCAGATTCAGGCCCAGCGCAGTGGCTCACGCCTGTAATCCCAGCACTTTGGGAGGCTGAATCAGGTGAATCACCTGAGGTCAGGAGTTCAAGACTAGCCTGGCCAACATGGCAAAACCCTCTCTCTACTAAAAATACAGAAATTACCCGGGTATGGTGGCACATGCTTGTAACCCCAGTTACTAGGGAGGCTGAGGCAGGAAAACTGCTTGAACCTGGGCGGTGAAGGCTGCAATGAGCCAAGATTGCACCAATGCACTCCAGCCTGGGCAACAGAGTGAGACTTGGTCTCAGGGAAAAAAACAAAACAAAACAAAACAAAATGCAGATTCTCAGCCACTTGAGACCTACTGAATGAGTTTAAGAGTGTGATACAGGAACCCTCAGCAGATTCTTTTGCACACTGAGGTTTGAGAACCAACACCATGTTCACAAAGCCTGCCTTCCCAGTATGCTTTGCACCAATGTGCTTGGTGGTGCATTCCATGGCTGGTCCACATCCTCCTATCTGCTTCAAACTCTGAAGCAGTGAAGAGGCCACTCAGTTCACCTGGCTTTGAGTAGGATCCAAGATGATGCCAAAGGTTTGTCACACCAATTAGGTACAGTAGTCACCAAGTGCAGATGTTTCTAAAAACCTGACCCAGCGTTCACCCATTGTCAGCATTACCAGTCATCTGTCCCCTGAAGGATACAAATCAGTGAATGGGTCTGTTGTTTTTATAATATGTCTTGTCCATCTGAATACATTTACATCTTCGTGGGCAACAGTTTTTCCTTTAGGATTTTTAGTTTAAATGTCTTAACTCTGGAGCAAGCTTATTCTTGTTGTTTTAAAAGCTCCACACTTCAGCAAAACTCCAGGCACACAGCAGAGCCAACAGCATGACGGTTTAAACCAGGAATGTAGTTGACCACAGATGTAAACATAGGTTCATGTTAAACTTGCTGTGGCCATCAGATCTTTACATTAGCAGACACCAATTTGATGCCGTAGCTTATGAAATGACCTTTTTATCAGTAGTCTGTCCTTTGGATTTGTTTGCTTGTTTAATTTGACTGTTTTTGGATTTGGTCTCTAGGAGAAACATTGGCTGAACCCATCCATAAGTAATAAGGTACAACGGTCAATGCCATTATTAGAAACCTTTTTAAACTAGTTCCTTATTTGAGATTAAGTGCTCTGTATTCACCAACAATATTGGAAACCTGTAGTCGATACAAACAAATTTCTATTTTCAAAAGAATACTGGCTGGAGTTACACAGCAAGTGTAGGTTGACATCACGGGGTTAGCAAAACACACACGATGCAAATTCCGCATCAAGTTTAAGGCTTGGATTATCCAGATATTTTGCTTATGACTTAATTTTACTTTTCTGTGCATCCAAACATCCCATAACCTGAAAAAATAAGCCAAAGACTAGAAGCATGGGTTTTTAAAAGTTCAGTATAAAAATAGAATACTATGGCTAAAATTAACCAGATTCCACATGTATCAATATTGATAAATCTCAAGAACATAATCCCTGAATGAAGTGGCAGGCCAATATGCACACTTACACAATGTGCACACACTCAGGCCAGTGCCAAATATTGTTATTCACAGGATGTAAGTATATATGACATAGAGGATAAAAACATCCAACTGCAAGACAGGAGTTATCTCTGAAAAAAGAGCTAGGGAAACAGAGGCGGCATCAGCTGTACCTGTAATGTTTTATTTCTTAAAAAGAACCAGAAGTCAGCATGGCAAAATGATGGATGACGGTACAGCAGTGTTCTATTTTTTTTTGAGACAGAATCTCACTCTGTCACTGGAGTGCAGTGGTGCGATCTCGGCTCACTGCAACCTCTGCCTCTCGGGTTCAAGGCATTCTTCTGCCTCTCCCAAATAGCTGGGATTATAGGCGCACACCACCATGCCTGGCTAATTTTTGTATTTTTAGTAGAGACGGGGTTTCACCATGTTGGCCAGGCCGGTCTCCAACTCCTGATCTCAAGTGATCTACCCACCTTGGACTCCCAAAGTGTTGGGACTGCAGGCACGGGCCACCACGCCCAACCAGGAGTGTTCTGTATGTTATTCTCTGTACCTATTTTCATGTTGAAACTATTCTATAACTTTCTTTTAATTCAGTGAAAAGATAAAAGAGGAAGGACAGTTGGGCAGGAACAAAGGAAGGGTAAAGAATCTATGTTGGCCTGAGTACATATAAGATCTAACAGACAGATAACTTCCTTGAATAAAATTAACCCCAGGAAAGAATTCATGCCTTGAAGCTAGATCACAAAATATGGTCCAAGAATCATGTGTCTTTGCCTACTATTAACTGTGTTCTTCTGCTCGCGCTTTCTTGACGAAGGCAGACAAAGCTTGCCAAATCCTATTTCCAAAGAGCTTCAGTAAACAATTCACAGCTTGGAACTCCTACTATTATTTTTCTAACCAAAAACATTCTCTTGGCTATGATCTCATTTAGGTATCCACTGCACCCAGGAGGCAAGCGACTTTCTTATAAGAAGTAAAGGAAATGGGGAAAAGAAAAAAAAATAAACCTTTAGTGAGGGACTATACTTTCTGAGTTAAGCTAACAGGAATTCATGTATGAGTCAATATTTTTAGGTCATAACTTAATATCGTAATGTCATTAGAGGAAGAATGCGCAAACACTTACTGTATTACTCAACAGCTCTCACCCACTTCTGCAAACTGTGTTAATCAAAACATACAATGTTTCCTAAAAGCATGACATTCTGCGACACTGGCCCCAGAAAGACAAAGGTTGTTGTGCCACATTCTTTCGGGGTCTAAGAGATGGCTTTATTATATTCTTTCCATCCTCATGAGCTCATGAGTTAAGTCAAGAAGGACTGAAAAAAACTTTAAAGGCTATAAACTTTGGCTTTCCTCTTTGAGATGGTGTCTTATTTCATCTCAGTATATCTAGCACAGTTCTGGGCATGTAACAATTAGCCACCCAGTAAGTGCTTCTAGAAGAAAAACGAAAAGGAAAGGAGAAGCGCATAAGTAGGATGAGAGATGGACTAATGTGAGTTCCGCTCCAAAGGTCATTCACATTCACAGAAATGCTGTTTTGCATTCACCTCATCAAGTCACTCAGTCTGCGGAGCCTTTAATGGCTCCCCTTGCTCTGAGAACGAGGCCCTATATCCTCACATGGCTCCTGAAGACAGACCTGCCTCGGCCGACCTTTGCCCACCTCTGCTGCATCATATCTCATTGTTCCTTCTCCCATCAAACTCTCCACAGCTATATCTGCTCCATGCTGAACTATCTCCATCAGACACAGTTCCCCTAAATGCCACCTTCTCTTCCCTCTCCTCTCTGGACCAATGCATATACTATATCCTCTACTTGGAACATTCTACTCCCTGGCTGACATCCATTCTTTAGGTCCTCACTTAGAGGATGCTTCTTTCTTGACTGGAAAGGCATCAGGAGGCGGCCCCATCAGGGCATGCATCACACCCAGCAGAGCATCTCCTGCTCTGCACAGCAGCTGCTCCTTTCCTGGTCTGTCCCACCCATTCCCCAAACAGGACAGAAAGAGAGAGGGCTGGACCTTGCACATGATTGCCTCCCTGGCACTGATTAGTGCTCAGTAAATGTTTACTCAGTGAATGAATGTGTTTGTTAATCCATTATCCCTACATAAAATGAAGACTGGAAGATAACATTACTAGTACATTAGGAGTCACAGCTAAACAGAAGTAGAAAACACATCTGTGCAATTAAAATGCAACTGAAAATATTTTCAATTACTAAAAACTTCATCTACATCAAATTTTTCAGAAATTCTATGACTAAATAAAATGAGATGTGGGTATACATATATGGGAATGGTATTTTCAACACAATACACGATTTTGTTTTCCTCCTGGGAATGCGTGTTGCAATGTGTTCACTGAAACATTTCAAATGTCCCTTCAGTATCTTCATAAAGTAGACATAAATCTCTACTTCATTTTACTCATATGCAAAATCCAACTCACAAGTAAACCACAAATCAAAGACTATCACCACCCAGAAGTTATCACTAACTCTTTCCGGTGATTTATTTGACAGTAAAGATTTCTTCTGGGAAACATTTTAATACTTTTTACTGAAGTAGGAAATTATAAAACTAAATTTCGAAGGAACGTTCTAATCTTTTAAAAAATAATTCAACAATGATTAGCTTTTAAATTAGATGTGTTTAATGCATTCCACCACTTTACTTTTTGCTGTTTCTAAATATAGTTAAATACATCTACTACCACATAATTCAGGGGAAAAAAATTAAACCTGTATCTTAGGTATGGCAATAATTTTCAAGGAAGAAATAGTGTAACTAAGGTGAAAATATCTGTACAGATGGAGTTGAGAAGTCATATTAACACACTGCCATATCTACCAGCTAGTACTCTTTACCTGTAAGAATTAGGTGAACAGAGAGTCTGAAGCATAAATCTACAGTGTGTCATTCCTCCGAATACCAAACCATAAGGATTGCAGCTGCTTGCTAGGAGAAAGCAGGTAAACCAGTGGGCAGTAAAATCACACAAAGTCAAACAAAATCTGATACTTTCTAACAGAAGTAGGGGTTCCAGACAGGAAAACACAAAGACCAAGTGTTCTCTGCTGCAAAAACCCACACAGACGCTTTAAGGACAGCATGAAACAAGTTGAAGTGTCTTGCCCTAAAAAGCCATGAGGCAGAAGATAACAAGCCCCATCTGTATTCTGGGTCCTTGTAAGCTAAATAAAGACCCCTCAAGACAAGCATGACTTTGTTCACTCCTTATCCATCTGCTCCTTCTATCTATACACAGCCCAGCTGTGAGATGACTTGTCCTCTGGGAGCCTCGGGGCACCCTCACATTACCTTCTTTCTCTCATGAACCAAGTTCCACCTTGGTGGGAATGTGCTGGGCGCACTGGAAGACATGTGGACAGTTTCTGTGAAACCACTGGTTCCACAAAAATAACGTCCTTTTTCCTCCACGCTATTGAGGCGGAGATAAATCTGCACGCCTGGCCTTCCAACCTCAAGGATCAGACACCATTTTCACATCACTGAGGCAATGGTGAGCCGGGGATAGAGCCCATTCAACTCATTCAATCTCACATTCCTCCCACTACGGTCCACAGCGTCTGTGTTGGCAAAAGCTGCTGTCAGGGTACTAGTGGAGAGGTCATCAGTGGAACTGGGACGAGGGGACAGCTCTCACTCTGCAGACCCAGGACCTGCAAAGAATTCCTCAAAGTCACAGTCTCAGCCTTAAGGCTGGTTCTCAATGCCCACGAGAATGAAAGCTTCAAGTGCATCACATCTGTCTTGTGGTTGAACTTCAGTGCCTAGAACAGGGCTGGTATAAAGCAGACATAAACATTTGATGGATTTTTTTTTATGAATGTCTCACACCTTGTTCAGAGATGCTCTGCTCCCAAAGTCATCTCTGTATGGCTTGTACATTAAAAACCCTAATAGGTAATGCTTATCATGCTTTAGAGTCACTTTCAGAATATGGGCACGAAAGAGCAGAGAGCTGCAGAGGGGTCGATAAAAGCCAAGGGCACTGTGGGAACACTTCAAATACATCATCCATTATTCCTTCCAATCAAGAAAGCTGCAGCAGGCTGAATGCTGCCCCCCACCCCAAGATGTCCACACCCCAATCCTGGAGTCTGTGAATATGCACATTTCATGGCACATGCATTGTGTAGATGTAAGTAAAGTTATGAACCTCAAAATAAGAGATTATCCTGGATTATGTGAATAGGCCCAAACTAATCACCTGAGCCCTTAAAAGTAAAGAACTTTCTCTGACTAGAGACAGAGAGATGTGACAGAAGGAGGCATCAGAGATTTAAAGTGTGAGAGATACTCAACCCACTCGCAGGAGAGAGGCCATACAAAAAGCATAAGAAGGAATGATGGCAAGATGCTGGAGAGGATGTGGAGAAATAGGAACACTATTACACCGTTGGTGGGAGTATAAATTAGTGCAACTGCTGTGGAAGACAGTGTGGCGATTCCTCAAGGATCTAGGACTAGAAATAACATTTGACCCAGCAATCCTATTACTAAGTATACACCCAAAGGATTATAAATCATTCTATTATAAAGACACATGTACACATATGTTTACTGCAGCACTGTTCATAATAGCAAAGACTTGGAACCAACCCAAATGCCCATCAATGATAGACTGGATAAAGAAAATGCAGTACACATACACTGTGGAATACTATGCGGCCATAAAAAAGGATGCATTCGTGTCTTTTGCAGGGACATGGATGAAGCCGGAAGCCATCATTCTCAGCAAACTAACACAAGAACAGAAAACCAAACACCACATGTTCTCACTCATAAGTGGGAGTTAAACAATGAGAACACATGGACACAGGGAGGGGAACATCACACACCAGGGCCTGTTGGGGGATAGGGGGCTGGGGGGAATAGCATTAGGAGAAATACCTAACATAGGTGAGGGGGAAGAAGCAGAGGGGCAGGATGCAGCAAACCACCATGGCACATGTACATCTATGTAACAAACATGCACGTTCTGCACATGTACCCCAGAACTTAAAATATAACAATAATAATAAAAAGAAGGAATGATGGCAACCTTTAGGAACAAAGACCAGCCCCTGCTGACAGCCAGCAAGGAAACTTCAGTCCTACAACGGCAAGGAACTGAATTTAGCTGATATCCTGGATGAGTTCTAAGGCAGATTCATCTTCAGAACCCCCCAAAAAAGAACCCCCCCCAAAAAAGATGCACAGGCCACACAAACACCTCGATATCAGCCCTGTGAGATTCTAAGAGTACACCTAGGTAAGCTCTGCTGTATCCAGACTTCTCGCCTTATGAATTAATACATTTATATGGTTATAAACTGCTAAGTATATGGTGGCTTGTTATAGCAGCAATAAAAAAAGCCAATATAATCAGCAAGGACCTTGACAACAGAAGCAAATCAATCTCTCTGGCCAAAAGTTGCTGGTCCACTACAATGACTCCTTCCTGCAGTCCAAAACAGATTGGAGGTTTCTGTGAGACAGGAGAGTGGCCCTGTGGTCGCTCCAAGGGAAAGTTAGGAAAAGTTCATCTGCCCAGCACACCCTACAGCCAAATGCACCTTGCTCAGCAGCAAAACAAGAGAAGCCCCTGCCAGGTGGCCCTGAGCTCCTCCTAGAAGTTGTTATCTCAACAGTACAAATACAATGAGCACTCCCTAACAAGTCTCCCTCATGACTAAGTGCATTTATCCCATAGATAATATTTCAGCTATCCACCCACCTTTGTACACATCAAAAGGCCATCTTTTGAGTTGAGTCCAGCGCCTAGAAAATATCTGACACATAATAAGCACTCAATAAATATTGCTCAATGTATAGGTTTTGAAGTAAAAAACAGAGAACACCTAATGGAAACTGCTCTTAATCCCAGGGAACTTTAAAAACACAACAGCATTCTGATATCCAGTATTAATTTTTACACAAGGCATAGACTAAGGCATAAAAAAGAATCTTTGGGTGAAAGGCCTTGATGATATCTGAGCAAGAATGCAGTTTTTCACTGAAGTATTTGCCAGGACCACTTTGCTTGGTCTGAGTTCTAACAGTGATCTACAGAAGAAAACTTCTATCATTTTTATTTTTATTTTTTTTTTGAGACAGAGTCTTGCTCTGTCACCCAGGCTAGAGTGCAGTGGAGTGATCTCAGCTCACTGCAACCTCCGTCTCCCAGGTTCAAGTGATTCTCATGCCTCAGCCTCTTGAGTAGCTGGGTTTACAGGTGTGCGCCACCACACCCAGCAGATTTTTGTACTTTTAGTAGAGAGGGGGTTTTGCCCTGTTGGCCAGGCTGGTCTTGAACTCCTGTCCTCAAGTTATCCACTCGCCCCGGCCCCCTAAAGTGCTGGGATTACAAGCGTGAGCCACTGTGCCTGGATGAAAACTTCTATCGTGACAGCAACTGTTTTCAAGGACATAATTTTTATTACTTATGTCAATTAAACTATCAACTTGTATTTATTGAGCATCTATTATGTGCCAGGCCCCAGCCAGGCTCTTCATATGTATGACTAATAATCACAACAAAGAGTCAAACAAATTACCTATGCGTAGAAGAGGAGAAAACTGAGGCTTACGGGGACTAAATAATTTATCCAACGTTAATGCTGGTAAAATATTCAAATGCAGTATTCAAACCCAGATCCAGCCGGCCCTCCACGCTGCCACATTTTCCCCATGTTGCCACAACATTGCTTTGCAGAGATCACCCAGATTCTGAAAGAGGCCAAGGAGAAAGTCACAATACCCTTGGCTGGAAACAGGGAAACACTCACACACACACAAAAGAAGGAGAAATGTTTCAAAATATGTCTCTCATGCAATTCCACTGTGGGTACGGAAGCACATATTGAAAGAACAGTTTCTCTCCCCATGGTGTTAGGCCTGGCATCTGGCTGCTGCTACTGCTACAGTTCTTGGTGCCGTTAAATGCCCATGTGCAATGTCATCACATGTCACATCCACCTACCATCACAAATGTTGAAATTTCAACGAAGCCGCAATAGAAAAAGGCTGCTTAATGCAAAGCGAGTATCAGTCCCAGCACTCCAATTAAGGCCCTGCTTCATTCAATAAGTAAGAGTCACATTTCAAAATGTCTGGAAGTCATTTCATCCCAGAGTCTTCCTCAAAAATCATCTTTATACAAAACAGTCCTGATCACTCATTATATTTTAAGAGCCCCATTGTGAAGAGAGGTCTCTTGGTAACAGCAGAGGGGCAGAAGCAGAACCTGAGATGCTCCACAAACCAAACCGATGTGCAGAAAGCACCTGGTAGAAGCCAACTTAATCAACACTTGGTCATAGACCAATGGATCCACAAGGGATAACCACGACACAGCAGGAGGGGATGCAGAGTGGCTGACAGGTCTGAAGGTGCATTTCCCTGTACTCCCTCATGCTGCTAATTCCTGCCAGAGAGATACTGTCAAGCTGAAACCTGAGCTGTTAATTGTCAGATGATGAGGGCTAACCCCTCATTCTACTTTGAGTGTAATTCAGATATTATGTCAGTAGAGGGATTTTACTGGGTTGTGTACACAGTAAGTGTTTAATGAGTAAACCGAAATGAAATGGAATGAATGGGCACAGCACCAGAACAAATTACTATGCCTTCTAAAAACAGCCGTCTTTTTTTCCAAAATTTCAATCATACTAACTGAAAGGGGGAGCATTTCTGCCTTGTAAAGCAGCCCAAAACAGTCCAAGGAAATGGTTTCGTAATAAATTTTTGTGCCATTTGTAATAACCTTTTGCCCTCTACGTCTCATATCACAAAAAAGACCAACAGGCTGCAAATGTCTGCACAAGTCGGCTTCTTTAACTTTTTAAGCCAGTTACTTCGGGTTGCAAAGATCCCCATAGAGAAATATATCTTACTTTAAATTACAACATGGGACCAGGCACAGTGACTCACGCCTTTAATTCCCAGCACTTTGGAGGCCAATTTGGGCGGATCACTTGAGCTCAGCAGTTCCAGACCAGCTAGGCAACATGGTAAAATCCCATCTCTACTAAAAATAGAAAAGGTAACTGGGCATGGTGGCAGGCGCCTGTAGTCCCAGCTACTCGGGAGATTGAGGCATGAGAGTCGCTTGAGCCGGAGAGACGAAGGTTGCAATAAGCTGAAATCCCGCCACTTCATTCCAGCCTGGGCAACAGAGTGAGATGGATCTCAGCTCACTGTAACCTCTGCCTCCCGGGCTCATGCGATTCTCCTGCCTCAGGCTCCCAAGTAGCTGGAATTACAGACACCCACCATCACGCTTGACTAATTTTTGTGTTTTTGTAGAGATGAAGTTTCACCATGTTGGTCAGGCTGGTCTTGAACTCCTGACCTCAGGTGATCCACCCACCTCAGCCTCCCAAAGTGCTGGGATTACAGGCGACATGCCCAGGCAATACAAGAACTTTTTCATAGGTATGAACCCTGAGGTGTGTTTCTAAGGTCATATCCTAGGGTATAATCTGGGTACAGGGTTCAGAAACTGAATATTCCTAGTTTCCAACTCTCTATAAAGAATTCATGCCCCACAAAGTCCAAGAGTATTACAATTCCATTTTATTATAAAAATGAACATCTCTTTCCAGATACATCCTTCCTCCAAGGATCTTTCCCTGGTTTTAAGAGTATCTACTGCCAAATCAGAATACTATCTGGTAAGTAGAAAATCAGAATCCTGGATATTAAATGATGATATTTGGAGTAGAGAGAGGAATTTCACCAGAGCTCTCAGAAAACCTAGAGACACAGTTGTTCTGGAACTCTATACAACACTCTAATAACCAAATTGCTCGGGCTCACCCGCATTCTTTGGTTAAGAACGTATGGGAATTCTCATAGACTGCTTCTCTGAACTATTGATTCCGAGGCTGAAAAAAACTTTGTCGGAATTTTACTTTGCGATTTTATTAGTAATTAAGGTAATTAGTGCAGTCTCATCTAATTCCAGGGCCTCCCAACTGTGACAGCTCACAATGTCATCTTTATGACAGATTTTTAAACATGAATAGATATCCATGTTCCTATCAATGGTTTCAAGACTTTTTTTTTAATCTGAAGAACTCTTTATTCTTGCTCAGTATTATAATATTAGTATTATAGTGTTGATGAACTCTGGCTTAGTATTATACTATTAAGAACATGAAAAAGTAGGTCTTCTCTGATTGAAATAAGCACAAAAAACGTTTGGCTTAAACTCAGCCACACCCAGTTTATTCTTCCCATTCACACTTTGGGAGATGGCCCAAAAGTCTGAAAGAACACTAGGAACACTCAGAATACCACTGAACTCAATGATATCACAAACTCCCAGTCATCCGTACGTTTCTACAAAAACAAAGTCCTGTTGTCCAAGGAGAAACCTCACATTCCGAAAGCATGAGTGCTTGAAGTTTTTCCCCTGAGCAAGTCTACTCACCAGGATTGGCTTCAGGATGTCCATGTTGGAACCAAGTACTCGCTCTGCTGCAGCCAGCTTCTCCCTTGGCAGGCCACAAAGCTCGGCAGCTTCTTGGTCACCAAGTTGAATCATCTCTTGTAATTTTGACCCATTGCACAGACTGGTCAAATGTAACTGGTAGCCTTGCAAAAATACCTGGAAGCATTTCATGCAAAGACGGACAAGCACAACAGGATTACAAAGATCAGAAGCTGGGTCCCTGAAGTCTTCTGGAGAACTTCACATCAATACAGCTTTGAAGATCTTAAAACAGGTACCAGTGCAAACAGTCAAGGCATCAGGTCTCTTTACTGAACCTCAGAATGTATCAAAGCACAAGGCACATTGACAGGACATTTAAAATGTGCAGGTTGCATTAACTCAATATCTCCCACGCTCTTGTCCCTCTTGCCAAAAAAAAAAAAAAATCCAGAGTCCAACTCGTTTTCTCAAGAGTAGGACACGTGATTTGGCAAATAGGAATCCAGAGTCTGAATTCCTGGAACCAATTTTATCAGAGGAAAAACATCCTCACTATTTTGTAATTTATGTTGTCTTTAAGTAGGATTGGGCTAAAATATGGGGGGAAAACATTTATGCTACTTATCTGTAAGTATAGATATTTAACTAAGACACAGAACTATGTTCTTACAATTTCAGATTTTGGATTTCTCCATTTTACTTGCCTTAGAGCAGAGTGCCAGAAAGCAAGGCTTTCTTACTGATAGTCCAGTTCTAAGTCAGTCTTATCTTTTCTTTATACCAAATCCACTAGAGAGCCTCTTGTTGCTCATATTTTACTTAATTGCCTTTCTGGGCCGAAACTATTCTTCTTCATATGTGGTCCAGTGGACCACAAGCTTTGAAAGAAGAGGAGCCTTTCTTTATGGTGCTCACTTTGCATTCACAGTGTTGAAACATGACAGCCAGTATTTACTGAATGAATGAATGATGCAGGCTCTTTATTATACCATTACTAACTGCCCTGTTAGTTTAAACTGGTGCAGGCTGACATGCCTTGTAGAACAACCTAAGGTGAGTGATGGACCAAAAACCTCTCAAAACCCATGCAGCTTTTGAAATAATGCGGAGCATTTGGCTGATCATGATTCCCATTAAGTTTTCACTAACTGCCATAGATACTCAAGCACATTTCAGTTCTACTCCTTCCTTCAGTCCTTGCTGCGAGGCTGACAACCTACAGTTAGTGTCTGTGTTTAAGAATACTGACAACAGGCCAGGTGCAGTGGCTCACGCCTGTAACCCCAGCACTTTGGTAGGCCAACGGGGGCAAATCACCTGAGGTCAGGAGTTCAAGACCAGCCTGGCCAACCAAAATGATGAAACCTCATCTCTACTAAAAATACAAAAATTAGCCAAGTGTGGTGACGCATGCCTGTAATCCCAGCTACCCAGGAGGCTGAGGCGGGAGAACCACCTGAACCCAGGAGGCAGAGGTTGCGGTGAGCCGAGACTGTGCCACTGCACTCCAGCCCCTGGGTGACGGACTGAGACTCCTTCTCAAAATAAAAAAAAAAAAAAGTAGTGACAACAGAAGGCCTTTGTTGAAGTCATCTTCTGCCTCTGCCCCATCATGCTTTGTTCCCTTCCCTTTCCTTACAAAAGTATTGATCCCAAGACTTTTTCCAATAAATTTCTTGTATGTTCAAAAAATAAAAAAAGAATACTGACAACACAGAAACTCTAATTACCATCCAAGGACCACCTCTAGGCTTAGGATGCCCCTTATTTTAAACTGATTAGATGTAACAGAAATGAAATTGGCAGGGGGCAATGGAAATTATGCTAAATGCAACTATTTTCAAAAGCCTGCTGCCCTTGGCCCATCTCCCAACCACACAACTGGTAAACACAAGGCATATTTTCCTAGTTTCAGAAGGGCAAGCAGTAAGCACATTTTTCTAATTTTGAAAATTCTAGATCATGTGAAGCAAAAAGCTTATTTTTATGCATAAACATTTCTACTACTTCTGCTTATTGTAAAGACAAGCTAGTATGCAGACATGAAACAGGGGAGGAAGCAGTTCCCCTTTCTGCCAGAGAATAAACTCAAAAAGTGTCTCTGAAAAATCAATAACCATGCAATCTGGGTCTGCTACCCACTGCACAAGAGCTGTCTAATAATGATGCCAGAGAAAGTTTTCCATGAATTTGAAGTTAAAATTCAACATAATCACTAATATTATTTCCTAATTTTATAAAATTATCTTTTCTTTCTTTTTCTTTTTTTTTTTTTGAGAGAGAGTCTCACTCTGTCACCTAGGCTGGAGCACAGTGGCACAATTTTGGCTTACTGCAACCTCTGCCTCCCAGGTTCAAATGATTCTCACTGCAACCTCCACCTCCCAGGTTCAACTGATTCTCCTGTCTCAGCCTCATGAGTAGCTGGGATTACAGGTGCCCACCACCACACCTGGCTAATTTTTGTATTTTTAGTAGAGACGGGGTTTCACCATGTTGGCCAGGGTGATCTGAACTCCTAACCTCAGGTGATCTACCTGCCTTTGCCTCACAAAGTGCTGGGATTACAGATGTGGCCCTGATTTTATGAAATTCTTAGAAGTCTCTTAATATACCCTGTCTGAAGTCTGTCTTCAATTTTATAGACAGAGCACCTCCACACATCAATAATCCTCAACCATGGCTACTGTCTCAGAACTGTGAATATTTTTTAAGTGTAACTCAAAATGTACCCCTTGTAGGAGGAAGTCATCACAAATGCCAAGTGACAAGCCAGAAATCAATTTTATTTCAACCAACTGGCCCATGACACCAGTTTGCATATTCCACTCCGGGATGGTTTGGCAATTCTTGCCTGAATAGGGAAGTAAAATTAGATGAAGTTGAATTTGAACTACCTCCCTCCCCTTCACCACCATTATGAGGACAGGGGTCTAGTCATTTCTTTCCAGTAGCTGAACAACATAATTGCCATCAGCCCCACTGAGGAAGCTGGAGGCAACAGCTTACCTTGTGGAGAGTGACATCAGCCCTCAGCATCTTGTCCACAGTAGACCTCGGGAGAGACAGGTTGTGATACAGGAACCCAGAGAACGTTTCATTGTCCACCAGGAAATCCTGAAGCTTTAAGTCTATTGAAAAATAGTGTTGCATTTTTATTTAGTAAGTAACCAAAAAAAAAAAAGTGGACACAATGGGGCAGTGGAGAAATGTATCAGAAGATTGATGATCGTAAGTCTCCTGGCTAAGCACACATGGGAATGAGACAGGGGAGCATTGCCGTATCAGGAGAGGCATGACATAATGAAAATACTGCTTTCTGGTAACATGTTGAGCCACACCCCGCACGTCCTCCTCAATTCAGTGCGATGGTGGTGTTAACACACACAAACACAAACACACACATAGCCTTTTCTTGCTCTTCAAAAAAGATGTCAAACCTTTGAAATGATCTCGCCCACCCCGCCTGAGCTTTGTGACACTAGTCCATTCTGGCTTCCTCAGCACCAACTCACAGAGCTAAAACTGGAGAGATTTAAAGCATTACTCCCACAAGCTGCAGGGACTGAGCTCCCATTTAATGCAAAGCAAGCAATGGTTCTCAAACTTAAGTATGCAACAGAATCACCTGGGGGGCTTGTTAAAATGCCGCCTGCTGGGCCCTACCCCCAGAGTTTCCAATATAGCAGGCCTGGGATGGGACTGGAGAATCACTTCCAGGTGATGCTGATGCTGCGACCTGGGGAACACATTTTGATAAACACTGGCAGACTGCATTATGCATCTCAAAGTGCTTTCACAGACATGGTCTCATTTTAATTCCAAACATAAAACATGTGGCCAGGCATGGTGGCTCACGCCTGTAATCCCAGTACTTTGGGAGGCTGAGGCGGCCGGATCACCTGAGGTCAGGAGTTCGAGACCAGCCTGACCAACTCGAAGAAACCCTGTCTAATAAAAATATAAAATTAGCCAGGTGTGGTGGCACATGCCTGTAATCCCAGCTGCTCGGGAGGCTGAGCCAGGAGAATCACTTGAACTCTGGAGGCGGAGGTTGTGGTGAATCAAGATCACCCCTTTGTACTCCAGACTGGGCAACAAGAGCAAAACTCTGTCTCAACAAACAAACAAACAACAACAAAAACATGTGATACAAAGCTCTAAAACTCAGATCTGCCAGGCTTTAGGAAAACACATAAACATATATTTAAACCATCAGCCCTATTAAATTATTTGATTGCTAAAGGGTTTCATACAGAATCTCTGTAAATAATAGGACCTCTGAGTACATTTAGAAAAGGCTTCAATCCAGTGCAGCAAAACAGAAAAAGCACCACTGAGAATCCAGAATGTTAGTCCCTAGAGTTGGAGGCTGTGTCTGGTGGTGTCACTGCGTACTTCACACCATCTTTCTGAACCTCAGTTTCTTGATCTCCAAAATGAGAGGTTTCTTAGCAGATGCTAGGTAGGAGCCCTCTGACTCTAAAAAAGTATGGTTCTCCCTGACTCATTTCATTTGACTGTCTACCTCTTTCTCCTTCCAACCCACTCTCCTAACAGCCGAACTTCTTTGTAATAAAGATAAAACCAGCTCATCAGGAACACATGAACTGAGTCCGCAGGGCTAGGTGCTAACCAATCTCTAGAGGGCAAACGTTGCAAACTCAAATCATTTACCAGAAGAGAAACAGGTTTGATCTGAAAATGGGGCTACAGTGTGAGGCTTAATGAGGACAGGACTTAATCCACGGAGCTAAGAGGGTCACATGTGGAGATAAAGTAGCAGGAGGGCCTGACAGCCCAGCCAGTCTCTCATCAATGCCCGCATGATCCAGGTATATTCTGCTTTAGACAAACTTCAGTAATATTGAGTTACATAGACAGAATAAAGTGAGCAAGATTCATATTGCTGGAGAAATGATTCTCTGCTACCCTTCTATGGCTAGCTCCTAGTTATTCCTCATGACAGCCAGTAGCTGTTCTAGGCCCAGTTAGTGTCCCTCAGAATCGGTGCTCCTGCAAATGGCTACCTACCTGATGCTTCCCAACACATATGACTTCTACACTGTTACCATCAGGCTCTCTACTGCAGTTGTCAAACCTCAGGGCACCCAAGTGTCGTTTACGGAGCACGTTAAAATGCAGTTTCTTGGGCCCAGTCCCTAGAGATTCTGAAATAGTGGGTCTAAAATGCAGAATGCAGAGCCCATGAATCTACATTTGAATAAGCATCTCTTGTACTTCTTTTTTTTTTTTTTTTTTGAGATGGAGTCTCTCTCTGTCACCCAGGCTGTAGTGCAGTGGTGTGATCTCAGCTCACTGCAACCTCCATCTCTCAGGTTCAAGCAATTCTCCTGCCTCAGCCTTCTGAATAGCCGGGATTACAGGCACCCACCACCACATCTGATTAATTTTTTTTTACATTTTTAGTACAGGGGTTTCACCATGTTTGTCAGACTGGTCTCAAACTCCTGACCTAGTGATACACCCGCCTCGGCCTCCCAAAGTGCTGGGATTGCAGGCGTGAGCCACGGTGCCTGGCTGCATCCCTTGTACTTCCGATGTTGGGGGAGTGAGGTGTGGAACCATAGTTTAAGGAACATTGTTTTACTTACATGCTATCTCCACCAGACTATGCCTACAGGATAGGGAATATGTGTTCTTAGCACCACCAATGCCCAGATCAGGCCTGGCACAGAATTACTGCCCAATGAAGGGTAGCTGAATACCTAATACCAGGAGATGGAATTAGGAATAAGAAGATTCCAAAAGTACCTGAGCACCATCCTAAGAGATTTCCTTTTAGCTAATCAGGTTCAGGAAGAACCCAAGGGATGTCAGGACCATCCGCAGGCCACACCCCAGGAGTGAACAGGACTGCTAACCACTAGAACTGCCTTCCCAGGAACAGAAAGTGACATCCGGTATCACTTTCTGTTCTTGGGAGAAACAGGAAGGAAGGTGAGTAAGCTGGTGGCTTCAGCTGAGGACTAGTGTGAAAAGGTAGACACTGATTATTGTACAACAGTGGGAAAAGCACCACCCTGGGAGTCAGAAACCTGAGTTCTATATCCATTTATTTGTCAGGTCATTTCATGTAGTTGTACCTCAACTGCCTTACCTATAAAATGAAGGGTCAAAAAGGCCTCTGTGAAACCTCAACAGAGACAGAATACACCTATTAGCTAACTTCACTGACCAGGTAGGCCACAGATTCTGCCTGAGCAGAGCCAGAGCAATACATCACATTGCACCAGAGAACTTCAAAACAGCTCCCTCCTTCCCAAGCAGAACGGCAGACATGAGGGGAGGGTGACCCAGGCCACCCCTGCAATGGGCCTAGGTCATCCAGCAATACTCTCCAGACCAATGAGTGTGCTCAGCATGTTTATAAGACTATTCTGTTATGTCAACAGGCTCTGAAGATGAGAACATCTGGATGTGATCAAGCTCCAACCTCCTATCGGTGAATGCCCCAGATGAGACACAAGAAGAACCCAGAGGCTGATTAAACAGTCAACAGCCCTTGGCTGTGCACGTGCATAATGTGGTAGGTTGGCTGGGTGGGGAAGCAGCAGGGAGGGCCAAAGATCCTTGGCTACAGAGAATTTGCAGACTGATCAGGTGGATATCCACCCATGTGGGCTTAGATTAGACTCACACACTAGCACCAACCGGTGTGAAAACAGGAAGGCAACGTGGTATAGCACACTGATTCTTAAACACAACTGCCTGTTAGACTCAGCTGGGGGCTTCACAAAAATCCCAAAGCCCAGGCCATACCATGGAGCAACTAATGAGAACTGCTAGGGTAAGACCCAGGCATCAGAATTTAATAAAACTTGGCTGGGCTTGGTGGCTCATGCCTGTAATTCCAGCATTTTTGGAGTGAGGTGGGAGGATCACTTGAGGTCAGGAGTTTGAGATCAGCCTGGCCAACATGGTAAAACCCTGCCTCTACTAAAAATATCAAAATGAGCTGAGCATGGTAGTGGGTGCCTGTAATCCCAGCTACTTGGGAGGCTGAGGTAGGAGAATCACTTGAACCTGGGAGGCGGAGGTTGCACTGAGCCAAGATTGCACCTGGATGCATTCCGGCCTGGGTGACAGAGTGAGACTCTGTCTCAAAAAAAAAAAAATAAGAATTTAATAAAACTTCCCAGTGAGTCCATCCAAGTCTGAGAAACAATGGTGTAGAGAAAACATCAGGGTTTGGGACCAGAAAAACCTAAATTTGATACTGTACTCTACTGTGAAATAGCTGTGTGATTGTGAGAAAGTGACTTTGTCTCCCTGAGCACAATTTTTCTTACCAATGAAGTGAAGGTAATAGTATCCACATTTCAAAGATATGAAGACTAGAAATATTCATCATGGTAGGTACTCAATATATGGTAATAATTTCTGATTACTGAAAAGGTTTTTTTTTTTTTTTGAGACAGAGTCTTACTCTATCACCAGGCACCAGGCTGGAGTGCAGTGGCACAATCTCAGCTCACTGCAACCTCCACCTCCCAGGTTCAAGCAATTCTCCTGCCTCAGCCTCCCAAGTAGCTGGGACTACAGGTGCATGCCACCATGCCCAGCTAATTTTTGTATTTTTAGTAGAGATGGGGTTTCACCATGTTGGCCAGGATGGTCTCGATCTCTTGACCTCGTGATCTGCCCGCCTCGGCCTCCCAAATTGCTGGGATTACAGGTTTGAGCCACCGCACCGGGCCCAAAAAGGTTTTTTCACTCAACTTTGCCACTGTACAACAATGCCACTTATAGGAAAGATGGGGGCGCAGTCCCTGCCCTCAAGGAACTTTCAAGCCTGAAGGGAGAGATAAAAAGGCAAATCAATTCAAGAAGGGAGAAGGAAGGATACGAAAGCCCAAAGTAGATAGTGAATGGAAGCACTGGCCCAAGATGAGGTTTATGTGTAAGGGCTTCATGGGGAGAAATCAGACTGGAGCCAAGTTCTGGAAAAGGACAAACTCAAAAATCCCAGGAAGCTGTGGCTGAAGAGGAAGGGGTAAGACCTCTCATGATGACAACGACCAGGACATTTTGTGGTCATAATGCTATGCACATAGTAGGTTCTTAACAATGAATGAACAGGCAGATAATTAGAGTGGAGATTTCTAAAAACCTCAGATTTGGGAAGCAGGAAGGCAGGGGGAAAGACGTGGGTAAGGACAGAGTACAGTGGCTTTGTACCTGCTGGTCTCTGTCTTCCCCACTATGTTGCTGGCAGGAAAATGGGTGGAAAGCCAAGAATATCAAGAAAGCCAGACGTCTGAAACATACTTTCTCCTCTTATCCCATCCTCATGATACGGCCTGTGAGTCACCTCCTCCAGGAAGCCTGCCCCTACCATCCCACCCTCAAGCAGCGTTAGGTGGCCAGCCCTTTCTTGTGACTTTTTTTTTTTGAGACAGAGACAGAGTTTCACTCTTTCACCCAGGCTGGAGTGAAGTGACCCGATCTTGGCTCACTACAATCTCAACCTCCCTGGGTTCAAGCGATTCTCTGGCCTCAACCTCCTGAGTAGCTGGCATTATAGGCGCCCGCCACCATGCCCAGCTAATTTTTTTTCTTTCTATTTTTAGTAGAGACAGGGTTTTGCCATGTTAGCCAGGCTGGTCTTGAACTCCTGACCTCAGATGACCCACCAGCCTTGGCCTCCCAAAGAACTAAGATTACAGGTATGAGCCACTGCGCCCACCCTTTTGTGACTCTTTGTGCCCAACATCCTATGTTTCCTGCTAGTATCACACAGATCAAGCTGCAGTCACCTGTGTGTATATCCTGCTCCCAGAACAACAGAAATTCCTTGAGGGCCAGGAGTTGTAATTCTAAAGCCAGCAGTGCCTGGAACAGAGGAGGCACTCAGTAAATTGGATGAATGAATGAATGAACTAATAAATGAACGAATGAATGAATACAAATGAGTGAATAAATTAATGATCAGATGTCATGGCAATAAATTAATGACCCAATGCAACTGCAACTTGCCAATTGCAGGGAAGTGAATTCACCTTGCAGTGAGTTCGGGAAAGGATGAAGCAGGACATGAACTTGAAACAAACCAAGTGAAGAGGACACAAAAGTTCTACTAAGCCCACTCAGCCACATCAGCCCGGGGCAAGAGGAGAGTCAGGTGAGCAGCAGTTGGGAGCAGAGTGGGAAACGGGACAGAGGATGGCTGAGTTGATTAATTGGTAAAATGGAGATGACAATGGCACCTGCCTCATTGGGCTGAGCCTAGGTGTTAAATGAAAAAATGTACCTGCAGACCTAGTATAATGCCTGGCACTGAGTAAGGTGCTTGGTAAAGGATGGCTAATACCATCATCATTTTCAGGAATGACTGATCTAAACAGATTCATGGCTAATTTAACCTTAAAGCATATTCAGAATAGACAGGACACAAAAGCGGTTTTGGCAGCAAAGCTGAGATGCTGAATTTGTGATCTAAGGCATGCACATGTGTGTATGTGTGTGCATATGTATGTGTGTATTATAATACATATTAGCCTGAGTTCCTAAGACAGAATTATTGAGTTGTTTCTGCTGATACTATCTATAAAGGAAAGGTTGAAGCTGACTGATTTGTCATAACTTTATAAAAGAATAAACAAATCTAGTATTTTACAGGGAATCAACAGGAATGATCCTGTCTGCCAGTCACTGCAAGGATAGATGTAGGTTGAAGATGACCTGGAAGAAAGACCAATCATTCCACACAAGACAGGGAATACTTCGTGAACAGGACGGTCATTTAGCCATTTAACTTTGGGCACTGAGTTAACGTGGACCGGGATTTCATAATTAGTAAAATGTATGGGTTGCAGAAGATGATGTCTGAGGTCTTACCTATGAAATTGAAAGGAACACAGGGCAAAACAAAATCAGCACCGGATAGAGCATTAGAGGGTCTGGATTCAAGGTCAGCTCTGCCATTTCCTGACTGTGTCATCATGAAGCTTACTTGCCCCCCTTTTTTAAATCTCCCTAAGCCTCAGTTTCCTTGGTTATAAAATGGGGCCAATAACATTCACAGATTATTGTGCAAACCGAAGATCAAGAACGTGAAAGTGCTCTTTCAGGGGAAAGAGCTGACTTGCTCCAAGCGTTCGCTCGGGTAACTGGAAGGTATGACCTCTGTCACAGGATGCAGAGCTGGGCTACTGCTGCCAGCAGAAGAGTCATTATCCAGCAGAAGATCAAGAGAGCTCTCCCACCACAGTCTCATGAATACACACCAAAACACTTGATCTGCTGAGCTCAGCCTCCTTGGTTTTGCCTGGAGGAGCAAACAGTGACCTACCAATTAGCCTAGAGCTTCGCTGTGTGGACTGTGAAACAGAGCAAAGGAAAGGGAAAAATAACAAAAGCAGGTGAAATGTGTGTTTGTGGGCCGGGGAAGAAAGGAGGCAGAGCCCTCAGCTTCTTGCCACATATCCTCTGGGACTAGCTGAGGAATGCACTTGCACGTGCAGGCGGAGGGCTGTGACACAGGTCGGGGTGGGGTCTTGCTTTCCCGGCCATTCGGTGTTCCTTCACTTCTCTGAGCACAGAGGACAGGGAAGGTGGGAGGAGGGAGGAGAGGGAGGAGAGGAGTGGAAGAGCTGGGGAAGGGGAGGGAGAAGAAGGAGGAGAGGAGAGGAGGGAGGGCCTCCGGCAGGCGGAGGAGGGAAGCCCTTGACTGAGCTGAGCTGAGCCAGACGGGGTTACTCTCGGTCAGTGCCCTCCAGTCCCCAGCTCGGGTTTCAAGATCTCCGTCTTCTCTTTTGCTCAACATGAAAAGGAACCAGAGCAATCAGCTGCTTTAGAAGTGGGTGGAGGAGACAAATGAAAAAAAAAAAAAAAGAGAGAAGTAGAGAAAACCACATCAACATTCCAGGCCCAGATGGTCTTCTTCAATGAACCCCTGGGGTGGGGTAGGGGTGGGGGTCTCCCAGCCTGCTAGGAGCTGTCAACCGGGCAGGATCTGGGAGGGGGAGGCAAATTCCAACTCATGGTTTTAATCAGCCTGAGCTTGTCCAGCCTTACAAATAAGACCTTGAAACACTTCTCTGCCATAAAAGGGCTGGTAACAAATACACTCCAGTGTCTTTAGAGTAGTTTCTGGTGTTTTGGTTTGTTTTCTTGATGTTCTGCTGTCTTCTTGAAGGACAGATGCTGCCTGCTTCACCAATGGCTGAGCGCTCTCTGGGAAGACCTGGTTGTTTGGTGCTCAGAAGGGGTGAGGCAGCAGGAAGCAGCTGCCTCCTCCCGTGACTCCTCAGGGCAGGGGAGAGCAGGCTGGGGGTGTGCTGTGCACACAGCCTAAGGACACCCCTGCTGTTCATCCCGGCCTGTGCTTTCTAACCCAGGAGATGCTTCCTTCTCACCCAGGGATACCAAGACATACCGGAAAAAACTCAGTTGCAGAATTTTCCAGTTATGTGGCCTTGGGAAAGTACTGAGCTTCCATTTTTCTGTACATGGAAGTCTAGCTTCCTACATGTGTGGGCTAAATAATCACTAATGACACTAAGTGTGTTAAGTACTCTGAATGCTGACTCACACATAATCCGTGAGAAAATACAACTTGAAAATTAAACATGTTCAAAATTCATGTGGATAAAGTCACGAATGACCATTTGTAAAGAATTCCAGGGAGAAACCAGGATATTTAGGGTCATGCTCCCTGAAACTTCCGAGGCAGGCATTAGGAAAGCCAGAGTCTTCTCTTTCAACAAATGGGAAGACCGCAACTTTAAGAAACACATATTCTTTCTAGCATTTTATACATCATATAAACTTGTATTAGTTCAACAAACTTCTGAAGGGCTACAGTACCCAAAATGCTAGTGCTGTGCTTCAAAGGAATAATATTTTTCTCAGTGCTCCTTGAAGGCAGGAACCAGCCTATAACCGAAGAGGGGCTGTGTAAAGACTCAGTCCCTGCCCTTGCATTCTAAGAGGAGACGGCCAGAGGGCCGGGTGAGCACAGGGTGAGGCTCCAACCCTTTCTGCCACTCCAGAATCAGTTAGCACTGAAATCAGGGGTGAAAAGAGACATGAGTCACCCCCCAGATTCCTCAGGCAAGAGCACAGCTGCTATGATTTGAACGTGTCCCCCCTCAAAGTTCATACATTGAAACTTCATGACCAATGTAATAGTATGAAGAGTCAGGGCCTTTAAGGGGTGATTAAGTTATGTGAGCAGTGACCTCACCGATAGCATTAGGGCTCCTCACAGATGGCATTAGGGCCCCTATAAAAGGGCTTGAGTGGCTTCAGTACCTTCTGCCAGCTGAGGAGATGGTGTTTGTCCCCTCCTAAGGATGCAGCAACAAGGCACCATCTTGGAAGCAGAGAGCCACCCTCACCAGACACCAAACCTGCCAACACCTTGATTTTGGGATTTCCCAGTGTCCAGAACTATGAGAAATAAATTTCTATTGTATATAAATTACCCAATTTTAAGAATTCCCTTCTAACAGCACAAACAGAATAAGACAATACCCATGACTTACTGGGAAGAGGGAAGGTGGGAGAGGTTACTGGAAGCCCCTAGAATGAGGATTGAAGACCCCGAATGGTAACAAGTCCCCCAGAGAGCCAGTGCAGCCCCAGAGGGAAAGGATGACCAGGGCGTGGAAGGGCACGGTCTGGCTGGCTTTGAAGCTCAGAAGGAAATGGAAGGTAACACTATGACGTAACATTGACCCAAATGAATTTTGGACCTGAACAGAAAGAGAAGAAGAAACAAAGAACCAACATCATGAAAAGCAAGAAGAGAGCTGAGAGGAAAACTCTGCCCGAAGACCAGAGAGGCAGAAAGATGAGAGAGGATGCCTGGGGGAGAAAAGGAGTGAAGAGAAACAGGAAAGACTTCTTCGAACAGAAAGGGCAGAGAGAAGAAGAAAAGAGAACTTGAAGCATTCAGTTCTCAAGGATGAGCAGGTCTCTGACTGCAAAAGGGGACTGGACACTTCAAACACCACACAACATGGGACTAGAATCTGCCTGAAGAGACCTGAGAAGTCCAGGCACGAAGAGAACCGAAAAAAGATGAGTTTACGAGTTAGGGATGAGATTCTTCCCAAGGCTGGTCTAAGGAAGAATCTATGTTAACCCGCACGATATATAAACAGTTTAATTTTTTTTCTAACTTTTAAAATTAACAAAATGGATGAAGGGACACGGTAGTGCTTTGTGGGCAGAGAAACGTGACTCATATTTATCAAGCATTAGGCACACTATCAGTATTGTTTTCCAGAATCTTTAAAAACAGCTTATAAGGGCCGGGTGTGGTGGCTCACACCTGTAATCCCAGCACTTTAGGAGGTCAAGGAGGGTGGATCACAAAGGTCAGGAGTTCAAGACCAGCCTGGCCAAAATGGTGAAACCCCATCTCTACTAAAAATACAAAAATTAGCCACGCATGATGGCAGGTGCCTGTAATCTCAGCTACTTGGAAGGCTGAGGAAGGAGAATCGCTTGAGCCTGGGAGGTGGAGGTTACAGTGAGCCGAGATCACGCCACTGCACTCCAGCCTGGGCAGTAGCACGAGACTCCATCTCAAAAAACAGCTTTTAAGGAAAGGTATTACTATTGTTATTCCCATTTTTCAAATGAGGAAACAGATCTGGAGAATATCTTACTCAGGGTCATAGGACAAACAAGTGATAAATTTGAACCCAAACAGCTTTGACTGCAAAGCTTTGGTTCTTTCCACTATATCAGCAATTTCATGAAATGTTTTAAAAATGCTTCATCACGATTTTGGCCTCAAAAGCTAGGGAAGGCACCTATGCTTCCTAATGTTGGAATAAGCAACATGGCAGCATGGTGTGGGGAGAAAATGCTGAGACTGGGAGTCAGACAGACCCCCAATTCAATTTACAGCTTTACTCTGTAACCTTGGGCAAGAGAATTTTCCCTTTGAGCCTCAGTTTCCTCATCAATGAAACAGAGATGATAATACCAAACTGCCCCTAGTAGTGCTGTTTGCAGCCTTCAACGTAATAATATATTAGAAACACAAAACGGCATCATTATCCGGTGCAACTTAGTCTGTTGAACAGTGTCACTCTGAGATTGCTTTTGGTACCTCAATACAACAGGGACCAGAGGACCAGAAACGGGAAAGCTTTCAATGACAAGCAAAACTGGACTCCCAAATTGCCCTTTGCCACCCGCAGGCTATATAAACCGTATGCTGGAAAAGCGGGAGACAGGCAACACGGTTCTTGATGTTAACAATTCAAAACTTTTCAAGGAAGTGTGATATTTGTGGGGGTACATGCTGTTCTGTAATCGAATGCAATTGTGTTTTCTATTCTTGTCTGAGTAAAGCTGACCTTTGATTTGATTTAGTTCAAGCAATATTTCAACACTGCAGGGGAACACTGCACCCCACCCCCACCTGCTTACAGCCCATCTGGGGCCAGGCCCTGGCCCCGATAGAAATCAAGAGCCTGGGTTCTGGGATGCAGCCTGGCTTTGACAGGTCTGGGAAAACTCATGATACGTGGAAAGGTTTCAAAATATAAAATTCTGAGGCCTCAAATCAAAACTTTTGACAAGTGCATACATACAGAACGTAAATTGCAATCACCTAAAGATTTCAAAGAATTTCCATTTTGATGACATAATGTTGACACATGTCACCAGATCTCCCAACAAGATGACACATTGGGGCCCACAAGGACAGAAAATATAGTCTGAGGCTGCAACCTCAACTGTAGTGGCTGCCTGAATGGGTAAGGGGGTGAGGGCGGAAAATGAGAAGTGGCTGTGAGTCACAGGATATTCTTTCTAGATGGGCCTTGGGAAACATTCCATCTGTGCCTGAAGCCAGGAAATGGAGGAAATCTGGCATTTCTTTCGGAAGCCCTCTTGTCTCCTCTCTCATCCCTGCCAGCCCATGCCCCATGTCCTGTGACTTTAAGGAAGCTTCTGGCTACCCAGAGCTGCTCTTTTTAGGATATAAACAACAACTGAGCATGAGAAACTGGAGTTCTGGTCCTATGACTGCCCCTTGCCAGCTGTGCTTCCTTAGGCGAGTTACTTGGCCTCTCTGAACTTCAGCTCCTTCATGTGCGTAGCCCCTACATTTTATGATGATTGTACAAATGCAGTGAGTAAAGAACAAGCCTGGTACCTGTGTTCTAAGTGCTTCCCCTTATTAGTCCATAATTTGCCACAACAATTCTGAGAGAGGGACTGTTGTTATCCCATTTTGAGGAAACTAAGGCACAGAGATGTTAGGGTATTATCCAAGTTTACACAGCTGAGAGGCAGGAAGCCAGGATTTGAACCCAGGCAATCTGGCTGTCGAGTCTGTTCTCTTAACACCAAATTGTACTTCCCAGGGAATATTTACAAGATGTTTGTTTTCTACCCACTTCCCTCAACTCCCTGCCACAGTCAATTATCTTGCCATGTCACCAAAGCCACCCTCCCCTGTGGAACTCACGTCTTTTTGATTTTCGAAAATCAAAGCAGAATCAAAGGTCCACTCCACTGAGTCCTTAGTATTACCAGTAAATCCAATAGTCTTTGGACATGACCCTTTCCCTAAGCAAACATAACCCTGGGGACTAATTTCCAAAAAGTATTTGTCAGAACCATTATCAGAAAGGCCAAAAAGGCTGGGCGCGGGGGCTCGTGTCTGTAATCCCAGCACTTTGGGAGGCCGAGGCACCTGAGTTCAGGAGTTCAAGACTAGCCTGGCCAATGTGGCGAAACCCTGTTTCTACTAAAAAATACAAATATTAGCCAGGCGTGGTGGCAAGCGCCTGTAATCCTAGCTACTCAGGAGGCTGTGGCAGGCAGAATCACTTGAACCCAGGAGGCAGAGGTTGCTGTGAGCTAAGATCGCACTACTGCACTCACTGCAGCCTGGACAACAGAGTGAGACTCCATCTCAAAAATAAATCAATAAATCAATAAGGCCAAACAAGCCAGATCCATGCCATGAACATATGAGATGTGGCAGCTGAGCCACTGACTCCACACAAAAGTCCAGCTGAAGGGAGAGAGAAACTCCACACCTGAGTCAGGATGGCAGGCTGCTGCCCTGGATCTCTCTGCCAGTCCTGTCCCTTTCCGCCCCTTGACTTCAGCAAGGTGACAGGTCCTCCAAAGAGGTCATCTCCAGCCCAGTGACAAAATGCCCAAATCCGTGTAAGCTTCAGAGAGCTCCACATCCTGGAAAAAAAAAGGGCATTTCAGAAGCCCCCAAATCAGAAGCCACAGCAGGCCAACTGCAGCTCTAGTCCTCAAGGGAGGTGACCAAGATAAGGAACTCCAGGTCACGGCAGAGAATCACGTAGGTTGTGCGTTATTCAACTCAAATCAGAACAGTTCTCATGGAGAATGCCATTCACATGGACTGCGGTGTATATGGACCCCCAGAAACGTGTGACTTGTCAGCCCTAGGTACAGCTCAAAAGCCATCCCTATCTGTTCTAGCCAAACTCAGCAGGTCTAGAAAACGATCTTTGCAGTCCCACAAAGCACTCACTGGGCTTCTGAGTTACAAGGCACTGGTGTGGCCACAACTTCAGACAGGGCAAGACACCTGCAGAGCTAAGATCTTGACTCAGAAGTTGCTGAGTTCCACGTACAGTGGAGAGGCTACCTGGCTTCCAGCCAAACCACAGAATCCACAGCCCTGCCCACACCACTTGGGTCAAACCAGCTAAAAAAAAAAAAAAAAAAAAAATGGAGAATTTCCATAGGATGCCCCATACGTCTAGAAATTGTTTCGAGACCAGCATGAGCAATGGCAAGGCTGAGGGAATAGCGATGGGGGATGTAGCAGTGGACAAGGGCCTCGCTGAGTGTGGAAACGGGGAACAGAGGGGAGCTGGGGAACTTCTCAGAGCGGATGTGAGGATAGCCTACCCCAGGAAGGCAAGAGGCTTCAACACATGCACTTCCCAACTACAAGCCAAGTAGCAAGTCCCAGCCACCGCAAGGAGGCACCTGCTCAAAAGGGGACTGTGTCCACAGTGCAACCTGGAGTTGAATGAGAGTCTGTAGTCAATGTTTCCGGATATGGGAGAGGAGCAGGCCTTGGCACCAAGTGAATGTCTGAGCGGAAATGTTCAGTAGGAAGCAGACTGATGAATCCATTAGGTATCACTAAGAAACACATTTTAAGTAGCTGAAAAGGAAATACACAGTAAAAATAAGATAGCAAAGGGTCACCTTCGCCAGCCTAGCCTTGATTCTCGGCAGCAACAACCCATTAGAAGGGCCTTAGCTTGGGCCAGTCTGCTGCTCACCCCACCTGAAAATGCCAGATTCACCGGAGAGGGGGCACAGTGATGGCAGGTGGCTTGGAGCGGGGAGTGAGGATGACTCCAGGGAAGGGTGGAAGCTTTGGAAGGGGAGCAGTGCTTCTTGCCCCACCATGCCCTGGCAGGAGCAGATGCAGGTGGGGTCCTGAGGCTGACACAATTTGGTAGAGGGGTCTCTTTAAAAAAAAAAGAATGTTTTTTTAAAAATCCTACTTTTGCAAACTTTACAAAAACATACCACTGTGTAAACACATTGCTAAGACCCCCAGAGAGAACATCGAAAGGGGCTATGATAAATAAAGTATTTTTAGCTTCCCGGTAAATCTACTTTAGGCCTCTGGGTTGATGGCTGCTTTTCTAGTAAAGTTCTGGGAGGCAATTTTGTGAAAAAAAGAAAGCCAAGACTTTTTGAAGAACTTCTGTCATCATTATTATTCGTAGGCTCTGTTGACCTAGGGTCACACAAGGGAATAAACTATATAATATATTTTTTTAAAGTACTTTTATTTGACCCTCACAGTGCCCTATGAAGGACAGGTATTTTATTTTCTCCCACCTTCATCCCACAAAGACTCGCTAATGACTTACCATGTCCCCACTACTGTGCTGAAGCTTGGGACAGAATCATGAACAAGGCCCCCACCCTGCCCTCAAGGGGCTACAGTCTAGCGGACAGCTCACATCCTGGGGTAGTCCCAGGTGATCCCCCATCCAAATACTAACCAAGTTTCTGGGCTGAAGCATTTTCTGATTGTTTCATCAAAGTTCCAATTTCGAGGCAAAGAAACTTGAGGCCAGAAAGGCTGAACAAATGGCAAAGGCCAGTCAGCCAGCCAGGAACAGAAGGGGAAGTAAAGCAACCCAAATTTATTATGTGTCGACTGTGGGCTATGAGCTTCGCTATCAGTCATCCACAGACATCATCTAATGTAATGCTCAGTGACCCTCAGGGCAGCTAATCTTTAGGTAAACTCTGGGCCAGAAAGAATCAACACATGACCACAGTTCACATGTAATGAGGGATGGAGCATGGATTTCTTCCCAAAATGAACCTTAATACAAAGCCCCAAACTCTTACTCTTATACCAGTGTTTTCCAATCTTCAATCATTTACAAACTACTCTTACAAGTTTTACCATATTCATGTAAAATGATGTTTCTTTTGAATTAACTTTAATTATTTTATTCCTGTTGAACATCCTCCTAAGCAATCATTTCCATGAAACTGCAATTTTATGTGGGTTAAAATAAAAAATTCTCATCTACATACTACCTAAAATCATGCCAGATGCCATACAAAACTCACCCATAGAAACACTCATATCTGCCAGTCTGCAAAAATGCAGACGTGTCACTTTCCCTAGGGTTTCTGAGAATTCACCCAATTTTTACACCTGAGTTGCAGTCATCATAGGAATTTAAGATGAATGAATGCTTCTCACACTGCCTTGAACACATTAATTTAGCCACCACTCAACTTGTGTGCCTGTACTCTGGTTTAGGAAGAAAATACTAAAATGTCTAAAAGGTTCCAGTGATGAGAAAAGTGTGTGAGGCACCTCTGTAAGACTTCGTCCTTGGATTTTTTATTAGCAAGATTTCAAGGATAATTAAAAGATTTGTCCATGGTTTAATTCCTGAAATGGGAGTTCTTCCCAGTTGGAAGATTATTAAAACAGCACAATAGAGCACTGCGGATGGAGAACTGCCTGAAGCAGCAGGCGGTTTAGCCGTGATTTATTCCCAGAATATCCCTTCTGTGATTGTGTGGACTTGGGACAGTCACTTCCCACTTCTGGCTCAGATTCTTCTCTAGGATGGAAATCCCATGTGGAGAGGGGCCATATTTGTTTTGTACACCTCTGTGTCTCGGCACTTAGAACTGTGACTGGCATATAGGAGACGCTCAATAAATATTGGTTGAAAGATTGAATCAACTCATTTATCTATGAATGAACTAACAGGACTCTAAGGTCTCTTCCAATAAGTGGAAATAAAATAATGCTCTACCCAAGGAAATCATGAGAGTATTTGAGTAGAGACCCCCATACCTACAAATCATCCGTGGATAGTCCAATGAATTTAGCAGATGCAAACTGAAGGAAAGAGCCAGACAAACTTTCCAAGTGGATCACAGAAGCAGGAGCCCCGTAGCCTAGCACTGATTACAACACAGGCCTGAGCGGTAGCGGCTACAGGGGTTGTTAGTCTCCACTGGACTGATCCAAGTTTCAAGTCTTTGTCCCACAGTTATCGATGACTTGAATGAGGCCCAAGAGAGTTTTTATCCCATTTCTAGATGACAAGAAAGGAGAAGCAGATATAATACATGGCAAAATCAGAATCTAAAATCGTTTTGGGAGGATGAGATGGTATAGGGAATCTAAAAATGTAAAATAGAAAAAAAGACATTTTCCCTTTAGTTCAAAAAGCCAATAATACAACAAAGAAATGAGAACAAGTAACTTGCAATTCTGCATATTTAAAATAATTGCGATTTTGTTTGAGTGCACGTGGAATATGAGTCAACAAGGTGACGTAAATGCCAAAGTGCCTAATGTAATCTCAGATTGCATTAACAGAAATGTAGCACTCAGAACAACGAAGGCAAAAATCCCTTTCTCTTCTGTGCCAGACACTTTTGTAATTTCCAGTAAACTTCAAGAAGCACACAGACACACTGAAACACAACCAGAGGACAGGCAGAAATGGGAAGGAAAAGCATTCCACAAGAGGAAAGGAAGCCATCGCACCTAAAAAACCATGGACTTTGGGAAAATAGAGGGGGTGGGAAAAAACATGAGAGCTGTCTTCAAATATTTAAGAAAAACAGAATTAGACTTGTTCTCTAGAAAGCATAACAGGGTAGTGAATATTTTCTAACAATTAGAGCTGTCAACACCCAGAATGAGCTAAATAGTGAGAGGCAGGTCCCCACCCTGGGAAGGTGGGTGTGTGGTAAAGGAGGTGAATGAAGAACAAAGCTCCAAACCAGATCATCTTCAAGGATCCTCCCAGCCCTGAGAGAGGCAGGAGGACTAAGCTCATCACGCTGTGATGGGGTGTCAGCGCAGATAAACACAGGCCTCTAAGTCAGGTTCCAGACTGACATACCCCAGTCTCAGCTTCTCTCCAAAATCGACAGAGTGCTATTCACAATAGCAAAAAGTCGGCCAAGTGCAACGGCTCATGCTTGTAATCCCAGGCCTTCAGGAGGCTGAGGCAGGAAGATCACTTGAGCCCAGAAATTCACAGCTGCAGTGAGCTGTAAGTGCACCACTGCACTCTAGCCTGGGTAACAGAGACCTTGTCTCTAAAAACATAAAATTAAAAATAAAAATAAATTTAAACAAATAAATAGAATAATTAAATAAAAACAAAATTAGTAAGAAGTTACTGATTTCCTGTAGGAAAAGGCAGCGTTTCTGTGCATTTCCCCCTGTACTGAAGCCTGTTTTGTGCTGCAAGACAAGCAAAGAAAGAAGGAATTTCAGAAACAGCTGCAGGGCAGAAAAGGGTTCATACTGAGTGAACAATGAGATATGAAGCAAGCACCCACATACTAATACACTCAAAATCTAAGGGACCCTCTCTCCTCAGAGCTGTGCACACAACTGTAGGGTATTTGGACAGAGATTTGGCTTCTCTTCTCCACCTAACTCATGTCTCCAGTTTCTCAAAGAAGAAAACTGGTAGTGTCTTAAGGCGGTCTCCTCCACTAAGATCAGAAAGTCTGCTTCACAGCTTACCCCCATCAGCAAGTCTTATTTCAACTGCTGCACAAACTGCAAGGCAGAAGAACAAGGCCAGGTGCTCAGAAATGCATCGCTGTCTTACAAGAACACTGGCTCTCATTTATTGGAAATCTACCATGTGTCAGACGCTGCCTTAGGTTTTATATTTTACATTTCAAGTTAGCTGTTATTTTATAGTTGAGGAAATTAAGGCTGAAGGGTTAAATGGTTTGGTTGAGATGTCACCACTCCAAAAAAATTCTAATTCATATTCACTAAGTGCTTCCTAGGGGCCAAATGCTGTTTTTAAGCAATTACATGTTTTATCTTAATAACAGATAAGAAGAGGTGGCTGACAAAGTCATGCAGCTACAAGGCAATGTATACCAGCACTCTTTCCTCAGCACCATGCTGTCTCTTGGTACAGAGGTAAAGGAACCATCCCCAGCTCTGCCTCTGCTCAACCAGCAGGGGCTCTCCAGTAAATAAGGAAAGACTGAGGCTTGGAGACAGCTACCTCTCTGTCTCCTACACCAGATGAAACACCCATGTACAAAACTAGGACCTGCAGGTCAAGGAAACAGCATCCAGATGGCCTGGCTTGCAGCCAGGAGTGGTCTAAGTGGAAGCTCCAAGCATAGCCATATCTCTCTCTGCTGTGAAGCACCGCCTCCTCCATGTCACCTCCAAGACAGCTTTGTTTCCCTTTGTCATCAGGTCCCACATTGCCCATTACCTCTTTTCCTGCCTAAGGAAAGCACAGTTCTGCATGCCTTTAAAAAAAAAAAAAAAAAAAAGCTCAAATCTGAGTCTAGTTTAAACTCTAGAACTTTACCATTTCTCCTTTTGCCAAATGGAAAACAAACTGATTTCAGCAAAGACCAGCCAACTCCATCCCTCTCGAAACACGAAATGAAATAAAAAGCACTCCCTGGAGCAGCGGCAGTCATTGGCCCATGATGGGGAGGAGTAATTTATCACTGACATTGTTTAGAACCACCAGCACATGGTAATAATAAAATCCAGATCGACTTTTATCGGCTTCGTTATTGCTTCTACATTCTCTACAGACCATGCACGGGCCGTTACTGGCTGCTCTCAGCCAATTGCTCCCACCGGCCTTTGTCCCCTTGTCAGGCCACTGCCTGAAGGCTGCTCTGATGCTATGGCAGCCAGTGCCTCCATCAGCAAATGCCCACTCCTCAGACACTTTCCAAATGGCATGCAATAAACTGCCTGGATACTTACCAGATCAGAGGTAAAGATTCCACTTTTTAAAGATAACAAGTTTGTATGCCCATCAGACTAATTGAAATGACTAGGGGGAAATGAATTGCATTCTCTTTTTAGAAATAAGTACTTAACTTTCACTTATCCATATCAAGTTGCAACTTTAATTGCTCTTATATGCACAGAAATACTCTGTCTATAAATCTGTCCATTCACTGCAACCATATGACCAACTCCAAAAAAATGCAGTTGGCAGCAATCTGCACCCCTACCTGTCCCTAAGGCCAAGTCTGTAATATTCTTCTCTGGAGACTTTTCTTCTTTCTTCCCAGAGGAGATTAATACATCACTGTCTGCGGCTACTAGCTCCTCCAGTTTTTTCACCAATATCTCCTGCAGAGGGGCCCTACAAGCCAGCCACCAAGGAGAAAAACCCCATAGGGAAAGATCTAATGGGAACGAGCCCCAGACACCTGGGCTACTCTCTTTCCCTGGTGCAGGTCAATTTCCAATTATAAACCGATGCAGAGAGGTCTTTGCTTACTTGAGCCGGAATTCTTGATCTGCTGTAATGTTCTCAGGACTTTGCGCATGTCCTTCATGCTGGTGTCTTTCTGGCTATATAAAAGAAGCCTCCGAGCATCTGAGAACAGGCGAGACACACTGTGAAGGGTGCAAGAAAAGGAGAAAGGCTCTAGTTAAGCCAACCGCCTCTGCTGCTTTATAAAAGTGACTGCCAAACTGCACAAGGCTCAGCCTGGCTTCCAGGTCCTCCACAGGCTGGCTCCGGCCCACTCCCATGGCTCCCCACACCCAACTCCATTCATCACCGTGTTCCCTCCCCCACCCATCATCACTGCTCCAAATGCCCTTCTCCGCTGCTCTACACACCCAAATCTTACCGCCCTTCAAGGCCCAGTTCATCATGCGTGTGCACACACACGCATGCACACACACATGCATGCACACACACGCATGCACACACATGCCCCCAGGGCCGACTTCTCCATGAGGCATAGTAGGCTCCGTGCCTGGGCCTGGAATACTCTTAAAAGCATATTCAAATGTTTTAATTTATTTTAAAAGCAGAATTAAAAGTTAATACACTAAAAATGTATACATAATAATGAATCTGGCCTGGATTATATTCATCTTTATACCAATGCAGTCATGAAATACAATTTTCATATTTTTGTATGAAAGGAGCCCACGAAGCCTACAAAGCCAGTCTGGGTCCCTGAACATGACGGTGTGGCCCTGTCTGCCCCAGCTGCAGCTTCCTCAGGATTGTCTTGAGCCACATCCCACAGTCCTTAGTCCATCCTAACTCACATCCTCAATGTCTCATTTGGGAGACACTTATTATGCCCATACTTATGTCTGGGCCCTAAAGCCAAGAGCCAGGAATACAAAGGCAAAGGGGCAGCAACCTGCTTTGCTCAAGGAGCTCACGCTCAGGGGAGAAAGACATGTAGACATTGTAGTCTTATGGGGCGGTGACAGAGGTGATCTAATGCAGAGAAGACAGACCTCCCTTAACCTTGACTGTCAGCTCCCTATGGGCAAAAACCCTTCCAGTGTGCATCTCTGTGCCAGCCCCTCCCGCTTAGCTCCTAGAACCAGACCATTCAGATGCACAGTAAACATCTGCTGAATGATATCATTAACAACATACAATATATTCCAAAATAATGAGCAGACAGGACTTCAAATGTTCCCAACATACAGAAATGATAAATACTCAGCCAGGCATGATGACTCACACCTGTAATCCCAGCGCTTTGGGAGGTGCAGATAAACACAGGCCACTAAGCTGGGTTCCAGACTGACACACCCCAGTCTCAGCTTCTCTCCAAAATCGACAGAGTGCTATTCACAATAGCAAAAAGTCGGCCAAGTGCAATGGCTCATGCCTGTAATCCCAGGCCTTTGGGAGGCTGAGGCAGGAAGATCACTTGAGCCCAGGAATTCACAGCTGCAATGAGCTATAAGTGCACCACTGCACACTAGCGCAGATCACCTGAGGTCAGGAGTTCAAGACCAGCCTCGCCAACATGGTGAAACCTGTCTCTACTAAAAATACAAAAATTAGCCCAATGTGGTGGCACATGCCTATAATCCCAGCTACTCGGGAGGCTGAGGCAGGAGAATCGCTTGAACCCAGGAGGTGGAGGTTGCAGTGAGCCAAGATCGTGCCATCTGCACTCCAGCTCAGGCAATAAGAGCGAAACTCCATCTAAAAAAAAAAAAAAAAAAAGGGAAATGATAAATACTCGAGGTGATGGATACTCCAAATACCCCGAATTCTTCCAGATTCTCCCTTCCCTCATTCTGCAGACTGTATCACACAAGCATTTACAAAAGCAACTTCACTTAAATCCAGCCATTCAAAATTCTCCAGAGGACATGAAGAGAAGGAAAAGGATTAGCTGACAAGTTTGGGAAAGAAAACCCGATCTGATACTTACATGGATTTGTTAAAGTTTCCAACAACTCCGGGAGCCTCCCCAGGAGTCGGGTAACGGAAACAGGGATTGTTGGCATTACAGATAATCCCCTGAACCCAAGGAAGTGTTCCTGCAGAGGGCATGGCTTTATTTGGAAAGTGGCCTGTTGAAATCGAGGAGCAGAAAAACACAGGGAGACACATTAGTTCTCTGAACGATTTTGAGACTCCACTTATACAATGCTTCATGCCGAGTCTGTCTGTCCCATTCCCCATATCCCAGAGACCTGTCTCTTCTGAATAAACCTGACTCTCAGTTGGAAACTTGGCCTCAGATGCCTTTCTTAATCTAGTGGACATCTTCTGTAGAACAGGGTTCATGACACCAGCGTTGGGGAAGTGATGGGAGGGGTCCTAAACAGAAAGTCCCTGGTGTCCTTAGTTCCTCTTCGACAGCCAGCCTCAGCTCTCAAACACAGAGGGAACTTGGGGATTCCCTAAGCCTATTTTTTCATGCTTTAAGGAGGAAACTATGGTAATATAAAGTGGGCAGGACGTGGTGGCTTACACCTGTAATCCCAGCACTTTGAGAGGCCAAGGCGGGCAGATCACTTGAGGTCAGGAGTTCGAGATCACCCTGGCCAACATGACGAAACCCCATCTCTACTAAGCATACAAAAATTAGACAGGCTTGGTGGCGGCACCTGTAATCCCAGCTACTCAGGAGGCTGAGGCAGGAGAATCGCTTGAACTCAGGAGGTGGAGGCTGCAGTGAGCCGAGATTGCACCACTGCACTCCAGCCTGGGTGATGAGAATGAAACTCCATCTCAAAAAAAATAAATGTGACTGACAAAGAACACTGGCAGAGTCAGCTGGCACGACTGGGAGTAGAACCCCCCTCTCTATGGTCCCAATCTAAGCCCCTTCCTTTCACCTGCGGTTAGACTGGAATCTAGCTCTTCTCAAACCCCTCTAGTGCTCTCCTCAGTTGGCCAAAGATTTGCCACTTTCGCCTTCTCTGCTAGCTCTAAAGCGCCGCAAGCGCACCTGAAAAACGAGTGGGCTTGGGGCCTGATGACATCCGTGAAGCTTTGGGTGTTTTGTTGTTGTAATTGTTGATTTTCACTCATTAAAACAATGAGGCCCCAAGCACTAGGTCATCTTGCTCTCCTCTTTCTTTCTTTCTTACAACAAGCCTCTTACCAAAAAGATGACGGGACATATTTGGGCTCGGTTCTAGGATTCAGTTTGGCACAGTTTGGTCTGTGGCCGTAATACATGGATGCTGCTTATGAGGATTAAGATTAACGGGCCCTGGACCAGGGGCTCTTAACCCAAGGACCTGTTAACGTGTGGAAAGAAACGCCGGAGCTCCAGCTTTCGTCATATTCTCAGGGCTATCGGTGACCCCCAGACAGTTCACAGTTATCAAGAACCACAGCCCTAGGTGGTGAAGAACAAGCAGCTCCACAGGCTTTGGGGTCAAACCAATTGGAATTCACATCCAGTCCCTACAGCTTGCTAAGCAGCAACTTCAGCCAAGTCACTGACCCCATACCCTCAGTTTTCTCATCTGTAAAATGGTGAAAAAGTACAATTAACTTCACAGAGTTGTGGTGAGCATCACAAGAGGTCTTGCAGGCAAAGCATTTTTGCAGAGTGTCTGGTGTAGGACAAAGGCTCAACAAATGGGCCTGTGAGAATTTTCAGGCACTGTGGGAGTGAATCTACCATAGCACTCACTCTGCTGTTGCCCAGCAGGAACACTCCTTCTAACTCACAGCTACCACCTCCCTCCCATGTGGGAATCTTTTTATTTTCCTGCAAATGGGCTGAGTCTCCCCAGAAGTTAACCTAAAGTCAGGACTTGCTGCACTTTGCATTTCAATATAGGGTCTTTCTTTCTCTTCTATCCATATTCCAAACAGAGAGGCAACATCCAAAGCAAAGATGTGACAAGATCGGATGACTGTGGCCACCCTCCGCAGGGACTCTGGCCTATTGAACATTTACTCAGTTAATCTTCCTATCTTCCTGTTAATAGTTCAAGGAAAACCAAACAAGGTCCCTTGCCTAAGTCAGCTGCTCTTCATTCAGGGAGATTTATGTAACCCAGCCAAATACTCGAAGGACGAAAAGATTTTCCCCTTTCAATGCCAGGAGATAGTGGCACTGTAGACAGAGTGGTATAGGTGAAAAGCAGCATAGGGCAGTGATGGTGAAGGTATTTCAGGTTATCCCTTAGTAGGGGTGGCAAAGGCCTTTCCTTGTATGTTGTGTCCCACCCTATTGGCAAACAAAAGTAGGATCAGGACTAGGCAGTGGTACACAGGAAGACAAACAGCATAATGGACTCCCAGGACCCAGGGAAGTTTTTAAGACCTTGATAACTCTGGTTTGAACTGAGAAAGATTTATAGAGACGAATTTTACATCAGTCCTTTGTTCCTAGGGACAAGACACCTCTTCAAGTTTCACCTTAACTTTTAACTCTGCTCTTCCAACTAGGTCCCTAGAGGGTGATGAGAACAGAAGGTACGGTTGCAAGAAGTGCATGGATGTGGCCAGGAAGGGTGGCACATGCCTGTAGTCTCAGCTACTTGGGAGGCTGAGGCAGGAGGATCACTTGAACCTGTGGGGCAGAGGTTGTAGTGAGCTGAGATCATGCCACTGCACTTCAGCCTGAGTGACAGAGTAAGACTCTGCCTCAAAAAAAAAAAAAAAAAGAAGCCCATAGATGTAAGGAAAAGTCTCATTTACCATCTATATATACAAGAATTTCAGAACATTTCTGAAAATTTGTGATCTGGAGTCAGAGGAATCCAGGTTAAAACTCAACAGCTTGCCCAAAATCACAATCTCAGTAAATGGCAGAGGCAGGATACGAACAAACCCCAACTTGTCTGATGCCAAAGACATTTGCTATTTCCACTGTACCATCCTGCCTGCTTGTAATCATTCCAGAAAGAAAAGCCTAGTAGGTGAAAAAACCGAGTTTGCCCTTGAAACATGTACTTCGTGGGGCTTGGTATAATGCCTAAATAAAATCTAATATGTATTTGCTCATCAATCAAAAAAATCTCTTTGGGGTTCCAAAAAAGAAAACAGAATTATCTGACAGGCATATAAATTCGAGTACAAATTTCAGTTTATGCTTTTTTTTTTTTTTTTTGAGATAGAGTCTCATTCTGTCACCCAGGCTGGAGTGCAATGCCATGATCTCGGCTCACTGCAACCTCCACCTCCCAAGTTCAAGCGATTCTCCTGCCTCAGCCTCCCCAGTGGTTGGGATTACAGGCATGCGCCACCACGCATGCCTAATTTTTGTGTTTTTAGTAGAGACTAGGTTTCACCTTGTTGGCCAGACTGGTCTCGAACTCCTGACCTCAAGTGATCCAAAGTGCTGGGATTACAGGCATGAGCCATTGCACCTGGCCCACTCTTTTCTTTTTTGGTGAAATCAGGAAATCATGTCTAAGAAAATGTTTCTTGAGGGTGTGTGTGTGTGTGTGTGTGTGTGTGTGTTTAATATGACTATGTGTGATGTGCATTAGAAAATTAGCAAGTATATAACTGTTGCTATGTATTGTAAGAAAGATGGGACCAGGCCAAGAAACACAATTAGAAGGTGACCCAGGCCCAACTGCTTTTCTGGAAGAACAGTATCACATAAGCCTGTGGGTCTCGTAGAGGTATGGACAGAACTGCTTAGCAGTAGAAAAATCACTGGGCAGTGAAACTGAAGTCCCAGCTAAACCTCCCATGTAAATATTGATCCTTTAGATTTGGCCATTTCTGCAGTGTCAATCCACCCACTAAGCCCAGCCCTAAGAGAAAGACTGTGATTCTAAGAGGAGACACTAACAATAATAATATGAGGTAGGTATTACTATTCCCTTTTTAAAAGAAGCTTAAATCACTTGTCCAAGGTCATATGGTTGGTGAATGCTGACACCAGAATTCATGCCCAGATAACTTGACATCTGGAGCCTGTGTTCTTAGCCACTACTATATTTTCTATGCTCACTCTAAAGGCTGCCATCAAATTACATGATTGACAGTCAGATGATCTGAGCTGTACTTCATCTCTATCTCTTATTAGATGTGTGAGCTTGGGCAAGTCCTGCCCCTTCCAAGCCCCAACTTATCAGAAAACTAAGGCAATTTAATAATCATAATAAAGACTACTATTCAAGGTTGTTATGAGAATGAAGTAAAAAAAATAGTAAAACTGAAAAGTTCTATACAAATGCTGCTTAAAATTATGTGTCCCATGATTTGCAACTGTGTGATTAAGACATCATTCATATGGAAAAGACTAGGTGTTAAGGCATTATCTTAAATGTGCTTTTAATCACCACTTTCCAAAATTATCAGTAAGGTTATTTTATTTTCATGATTTAAAATGTGTAAAAGAGATGTTGGCTATTGTTATAATTGCAATGATCACCATTCACTAGGACTGAAAATAGTCTCCTGAGTTCATGCCTTATCAAAAAATTAGAAGCCCAGGTTTTCTGATCCAAACCACGTGTGATGTTTCCCAAAGACAGCAACTTTGGAAAAGTCCAATTTAGCCCACATTCATTGCCTGGATTTCCCCTGCCAATGGTGAGTCTCAGGCAACATCCAGTTACTCACATTCATGTTGCTCATAGGGAGGATAGCTCAGCCGAACAGAGATCAGGATCAGGAAGATAAATAGAGGCCAGGCCACTTCCAGCAGCAGCTGACACTGAGTGGGAAATAAGACAGAACACTGTAAATTTTAAAATACCATGGATGTCCAATACCACTGGGATTTGGGAAATCCACAGAAAACTTCATTTAATAATTAATCAACTTTTCCAGTCTCTCCCACCACTCTCTAAGCTTTAAGAGCACTGCTCGGAGTTCCCACCTTGTAGCATACCATTCCACATACCTGTAACTTCCCTTAGGTAAGCAAAGATGCCTCCTATCCTGCTTTATCTGGTTCACTTCTATTCATTCTTCAGGATTCAACCTGGCATGATTTCCTTTACTAAAATCTCAGCCTGAGCTAGAAGCCCTTCCCCTGTGCTACTCCAGTAACTCATGCACACTCCTCCTGTAGCATTTTTTCTCTATAATATTGAGACTATGCAGTACATATACTTTTGTGTTCTACTTTTTCATTTAACATCATACTGGGAGAGCATTTTCCATGACATAAAATATGTCTTAAAACATGGCTTTTACTGTCTACTTGATATTCCACTTGATGAATAGATAGATGATAATTTGACCTTTCTGCTATTGCTGGTGCTTCAGATTGTTTGGGGGTTTTGTTTGTTTGTTGTTTTATTTCTGATATTTAAAAAATAAAAAAACAGTTTTTGATTTCCAAAGAACTCTGATATGGTTCTATATTAAACTCTTTAAAAAATCTTTTTGGGGATGGATGCAGTGGCTCATGCCTGTAATCACTTCGGGAGGCTGAGGCGGGTGGATCAGCTGAGGTCAGGAGTTGGAGACCAGCCTCGCCAACATGGCGAAACCCTGTCTCCACTAAAAATGCAAAAATCAGATGGGCATGGTGGCACATGCCTGTAATCCCAGCTACTCGGGAGGCTGAGGCAGGAGAATCACTTCAACCCAGGAGGCAGGGGTTGCAATGAGCCAAGATCATGCCACAGCGTGATCAGAGTCAGACTGGGCAGAAGAAAATACAGCAAGATAATGACAGTGATGTACTAGGATGATAAGAACATGGGTGTGGCCAGGCACAATGGTTCATACCTGTAATGCCAGCACTTAGGGAGGCCAAGGCAGGCGAATCACCTGAGGTCAGGAGTTTGAGACCAGCCTGGCCAACGTGGTGAAACCCCGCCCCTACTAAGAATACAAGATTAGCCGGGCATGGTGGCATGCTCCTGTAATCCCAGCTACTTGGGAGGCTGAGTCAGGAGAATTGATTAAACCCAGGAGGCGGAGGTTGCATGATCTAGGTTGTGCCACTGCACTCCAGCCTGGGAGACAGAGCAAGACTCCGTCTCTCAAAAAAAAAAAATAAAGAACAGAACAAGAACATAGGTGATGTTTTTAATACTTTCCTGTCTTTTCTAAATTTTCCACAATGAGCATGTATAAATTATCTCATGGACCAAAAAAACACCGTTACCATAAAACTATCAAGGATAGTTTGCATAGATAGCACATCAGAATGAAAAATAAAGGCAAAAGAATCCCTCTCTGGAAGCAAGCGGACTGAAAGTAGAGTACTCAAGACCAAACAAAACCAAAGATGGGGCTGGTCTTGCTACTATTTCTGTAAAGAATCCCAAAGAGGCAACATACTCAAATCTCCAAGCTTGAGAATGACATTCAGCCTTTTCTTTTCTTCCTTTCTTTTTATTTTTTCATAGCAAACACCTTTTTTCTATAGCTTCTTTTTTAAGTTGAGAGAGAGATATATATCACATTGTACATCTTAAAGATATACAATTTTTATTTGTCAATTATACCTCAATAAAGCTGGGTGGGGTGGGGGTGGGGAAGAAAGCAATTTTCTTTCTGCCGAAGATCAAAACCATGACTCTGTGAAAATAAACTTTTCTACCGGCTGGGCCAGGACTCGCTTCTTCCAGTTTTCCCAGGTACTCTGTGTCTGTGTCAGCACTTGGTATAGCAGGGACTCTATTTATATATGAGCTTCTCCCTTAGGGTCACTTTCTTCTCACTAAGCCTACCACATCATAACGGCTTTAAAAATGTTTGGTGAGTAAGCAAATGAGCTAAAGTTTATAAAATAACGAACATGGAAATATAAATCAGTTGAGCCCTTTGGGAAAGCAATGTAACAATATGTTTATCCGGTTTGGCTAATTGCTATTCCTGGGAATTCATCCTAGGAAACTGAACTTAAGACATCAAAAAGCTATATGCATAAAGTTATTCATTCATTGAAACATTATAATTGCAAAATATTGAAAATAATTGTACAGCAATAGGGAAATGATTAAATTATGATACATCTACTTGGCAATATCATCCCATCATCACAACAATGTTTATGAAACACGCAAATCATTAACCATATAATATTAAGTGAAAAAAGCAGAACACAAAGTTATATGCCATTCCAAGCTTGTAGTTCAATAAAATCACTTACGAATATTAACAAAGACAGAAATACAACTTTTTTTTAATGGCATGACTGTAAATAAATTTAGAAAATATTAATAAGGCTGGGTACAGTGGCTCACGCCTGTAATCCCAATACTTTGGGAGGCCAAGGCGAGCAGATCATAAGGTCAGGAGTTTGAGACCAGCCTGACCAACATGGTCAAACCTTGTCTCTACTAAAATACAAAAAAATAGTTGGGCATCATGGTGGGTGCCTGTAATCTTAGCTACTTGGGAGGCTGTGGCAGGAGAATGGTTTGAACCCGGGAGGTGGAGGTTGCAGTGAGCCTAGATTGTACCACTGCACTCCAGCCTGGGCAACAGGGCGAGACTCTGTCTCAAAAAAAAAAAAAAAAAGAAAGAAAAGAAAAATGAAATATTAATGAAATTAGGGGAAAACAATGAAATTAACAAAGAGTATGAGTAAGATAAGTAGTCATCAACCTTGAAGCTCTGAAACTACCATTTGTACTTTTAAGATAAATAATAGTTACTATTTATTTAGGGCCCAATATGTACAAGGCACATTTTATATGAATTACTGAATTTAATCCTCAGGACAATTCTGTGAGATAGGAAACACTGTCTTCATTTTATATGCGGCAAGGCTAAGGCTGGCGGAGGGGTAAATCACAGAGCTAGTCAGTAGCAGGGTTGAGATGAGCAGCCAGTTCTACCCAACTCGGGAGGCCACATGACATTCTATTTGATACCCTAGGTGACTCAGGTAGGAAATGGCCCCACTAGGTAGCATGGTCTAGAAATATCAACAGGATCCACAGAGGTAAGATGAATTCACAGCTTGCAGATTTATAATACTAACAGCCAATACTGGGCACCTATTGCGTACTCAGGACTTTTTATATATCTCATCTCCAGTATTTAATTCACCATTACCCTGTGAGGTAGGTTGTATCATTACCATGTTAGAAGTGAAGAAACTAAGGTCTGAACAAGTATGAGCCATAAGAAACTGCACCAAGGCCGGGCGCAGTGGCTCACGCCTGTAATCCCAGTACTCTGGGAGGCTGACGTGGGTGAATCATCTGAGGTCGGGAGTTCGAGACCAGCCTGACCAACATGGAGACACTCCATCTCTTAAAAAAAAAAAAAGAAAAAGAAACTGAACCAATGTTTGAACCAAGATCTACTGACCCTCGAGTGTATGCTTTTGTACCCATCATGCTGCCATCACAAAGCTATGTTTGGGACATACATCTTTTAAGATATGCCACTTAAAAGAAACCTAGCATTTGCCAGCCCTGCTGAGCACTGATCTGACCCAACGAATCAAGGCCTATATTCCTGGACATCTCTGCAGCTCCCATATCTAGGATCCTGTAGGGCAGCAGATGCTCAAAATATGTTGGTTGACTGAAAAAAATGAATGGATCTTCCCCATGGCAACTGAGAGCAAAGGGCACATAAAAAAATCTAACAAGCCATTTGTAGTAGCTGAAGCTGGTGAATATCAGCTGATCAGGGAAAGGGGTTAAAAAAAATTGATGATAATAATGGCTACACTTAAAAAGATCTTACTATGCACCAGGGTTGTGAGTGTTTTACATATATTAACTCATTTAATCATCACATAATCCAATCAGTACACATTTTACAGAAGAGGAAACAAGACTCAAAGAGTCAATACACTGCCTAATGGTCCAAGATTGGCAAATGGCAGAGCCAAGATTCAAAGCCACCCTGACTGAAGGGCTCCTTCTCTTAGACATTACATACCCCAACCTCCTTATGCACTCTGCCCTCACTTACCAGAGCATACAGACTCCTGCTCTCTCAAAGCCTTTGCTGATCTGAGACACTAGCATGTATGAATGAATGAATGAAGAGACTGTCTCCAAAGTTCACACCAACCAAGCCAGAGAACTCATGAGAGACAAAATTTAATCTATGCCCTTTTACCCTGCACCTCTAAAATTCTTTCCATCAATGAACCTAGAAATCACCTTCCAAACCCAAGGGAATGTTCTAGGTATTTATTTTCATAATAGCCTCCTTCTAGAAACCAAACTTGACTTCTGCCAGGATATGCCATTATGGCTACATTCATTAATAAAATCATACTTCTCCTCTGTCTCTGAGCTTAGCACTTTTCCCTAAACATAAACCCTCATAAATCGCTTGGAAATGAAGTTGATCCTTTACCATTATAAACTCCTACAGAAAACTCTTCTAAATCTCGCTTTGGTGCCTACCTACCCAACCCTACACCTCCCCATGGGGTGGGAAGATGGGGAGGAACATTGCTTTTAAAAGGTGTTTCTTACCAAAGTCAAAGCTGATCCGGAGAGTACCAAAGCACCACCTTGCATTTACCATCTTGTTATTATCACCTATAATATGGGGATAATATGAGCAGACACCTCTAGAACAGATTTTCTCGACAGTGACCCTACTGACATTTGGGACCATGTAGTTGTTGGGAGAGACTCTCCTATGAATTCTAGGAAATTTAGCAGCATCCCTGACTTTAACCTCTAAATACCAGCACATACACTCCGAGGATTGTGGAGGGCTGAGGGTGGGGTGGGGTGGGGTGGGGGGAATAACTACCCCCAGTTGAGAACCACTGCTCTAGAGTTATTATGAGAACTAAATGTATTTCACATCGAAGGCTAAGCACCGAGTCTAGTACTTATCATCATCATGTTATTCAATATGCATCAAACCACTCTTGAATCATCATTCATAGCTATGCCAACATCTCACACACTACAGATGTTCACTGTCCACTTGATTATTCATGCCTCACTTTTGCTGCTGGCTGCAGAAGTTCACAGACCACAATCCAGTCACTCTGTGAACCCATTTCACTACCTAGCCTGAGGACACGGATACAGTGCTCTTGAATTCTTGAGATTTATCCACGTTAATTCAAGGCTGGGGCAGCACAAGGGCCATGTACAAAGAACAGAGAAAACTAACAGAATAAAATTGGGCCTTGGGCAAGAGTCTTCTGAATCACGGTAGCCAAAATAATGGACTCCCTGCTGAAAAATGAAGTTGCTATTTCTTAGTATTGAGATTCTTGAGAATACAATGGGGCATTAAAAAGGAAACTAAGAAGAATAAACATGAGAAATGAAGAGATGAAGATATCCTTTCTGTTTATAGCACATCACAAACCTAAGAAAACTCACAAAGTTAACTAAAAAGCTGCAAATGATTTGCAAATATGGGTAAATTAATCAGAACCAAGGTAAATTCTCCTAAATAACAGCATTGCTATAAGCCTGTGAAAACCAGTTAATATAATGTTGGGAAATGAGAATACTATTCACAGTAAGAACAGACACATAAACAAAAAACCCAGGTATTAACTTAGCCAAATATGTGCTTCTTACATAAAAGAAAACCACAGAACTTTAGTACAATAAATAAAGGAAGACGAGAATTAAGCAGAGCTAAACTCTGCTTCTTGATGAGCTCATTTAATATCCAAATTTCCCAAACTAATTTACAGATTTAACACAATTGCACTTAAAATGGTGATAGGGGGCCGGGCGCAGTGGCTCATGCCTGTAATCCCAGCACTTTGGGAAGCCAAGGCGGGCAGATCATGAGGTCAAGAGATCGAGACCATCCTGGCCAACATGGTGAAACCTCGTCTCTACTAAAAAATACAAAAATTAGCTGGGCGTGGTGGCAAGTGCGTGTAGTCCCAGCTACTCGAGAGGCTGAGGTAGGAAAATTGCTTAAACCCAGGAGGCAGAGGTTATAGTGAGCTGAGATCGTGCCACTGCACTCCAGCCTAGCACCTGGCAACAGAGCAAGACTGTCTCAAAAAAAAAAAAAAAAAAAAAAAAAAAAAAGAAAAGAAAAATAAAAAAATGGTGATAGGGTATTTTTTTCAAGCTTGATAAGGTAATAACATTCAATGATAAAAAATACATGAAAATATCAGAAGATATTCTGAGAGGCAAAAAGGTAAGTGGGGGACAATGAGCTTCTGCAGATATCAGAATGTTCATCAGATTGAGGGCACATTCTGGGATCTATCAGCACCAAAACAAAAACTCCCTATCAAATGACCAAATGAATAACTCCAAAATCACTCTCTACACAGATTTTTTTTTTTTTTGAGATAGGGTTTTAACACTCTGTTGCCCAGGCTGAAGTACAGTGGTGTGCTCATAGCTCACTGCAGCCCTTACCACCTGGACTCAAACAATTCTCCTACCTTAGCCTTCCAAGTAGCTGGGACTCCAGGTAAGGACCACCATGGCTGGCTAATTTCCTTATTTTTATAGAGATGGAGTCTTGCTATGCTGCCCAGACTGGTCTTGAACTCCTAGTCTCAAGCAGTTCTCCCACCTCAGCCTCCCAAAGTGCTGGGAATACAGGCATGAGCCACCATATCCAGGTTATAATAAATGTTTTAATAAATGTCCCAAAAATAACTAGCAAAGGAATCACTATTTAATCAACAGTGACTATTTCTTAAATAATCACTGGGATAACATGATACAAATGTGAAGAAAAATTAATTTTAGACCCATCGCTAATAGCATACACGTCAATGAGACCTGGGAACGCTAAAGTGAAATCTTAAGGATCACATCAGAAAAATGCTAGAGGGGGGAAATGATTTTTAAAACCTGGCCTGCCTTCCCTGAACCACAGTCTCAAGCATTGATGGTGGCTATCTGAATTGTCTGGATCCTCTGGAAAGACATCTGATCATACACTGCAAAGGCCATTTCCCTTCGACCTAGTAATCCTGCTCCTCAGATTTTAGCCTACATAAATAATACAAAAATAATAAAAAATTAAATGTATAGAATCTTTACAGTAATTTATTTGTAACAGCACACATGGAACAACCTAAGTGTTGGCAACAGGGTTTGAACTTATAAAAACTGTGTTGATGGATTACTGCAAAGCTATCAGGAATGTCACAGTCATCATCCTACAGTAGATCTGGAGCCAAAGATCCCAGCCCTCCTCTTAGCAACTTTTTTTTTTCTTGGAGACAGAGTCTCACTCTGTCACCCAGGCTGGAGTGCAGTGGTGCAATCTTGGCTCACTGCAACCTCTGCCTCCTGGGTTCAAGCGATTCTCCTGCCTCAGCTTCCCGAATAGCTGAGATTACAGGCAAGTGCTACCCCGCCTGACTAATTTTTGTATTTTTAGTAGAGACGGGGTTTCACCACGTTGAGCAGGCTGTTCTCAAACTCCTGCCTTCAAGTGATCCGCCTGCCTCGGTCTCCCAAAGTGCTGGGATTATAGGCGTGAGCCACCAGGCCCAGCCATTAACTTATTAACAATACTTTCTTCATCTGTGAAACAGAAATTGTAATGCATATACCTCGGAATTGCTGTGACAATCAAAAAAATAATGGATATCAAAGTATTACTTTCAAAACTATAAAACATAGGCTACACACTCAAAATCATTTTTCTAAATAAGAAGATGATTTAGAAGTATGTGAACACGCACACTAAATAGTGTTAAATGAAAAAAGAAAACAGAGCATAAAATGGTCTGTGTATATATAATGATTACAATTGCTTTCTTGGGCCATTGTCACTCAAGTTCCCTCTCTCCCAAGAGTCACCAGACAATGTGGCCTGACCACCTGAGGGAATCCTTTTGCACATAAATAAAATAAAATAAAATAAAATAAAATTCTCCTTCCCCAGTTTCAAGGCCCTGAATGATCCAGTCATGTCTATTACCAACTCATCCCCAGCCAGTCTCATTCACTCCACCAGTGCCACTGGCTTCCTTCTGTTCCCTGACTCAGGGGGCAGGCACCCCCAGTCTTTCTGCCTGGAATGGATTCCCCTGATCTCTAAGGCCTCGGATTTTATTTTTATTTTGTTGAGATGGAGTCTCACTCTGTTGCCCAGGCTGGAGTGCTGTGGCGTGACCTTGGCTCACGGCAACCTCTGCCTCCCAGGTTCAAGTGATTCTCCTGCCTTAGCCTCCCGAGGAGCTGGGACTACAGGCGTGCACCACCATGCCTGGCTAATTTTTGTATTTTTTAGTAGAAACAGGATTTCACCTTATCGGACAGGCCAGTCTCAAACTCCTGACTTTGTGACCACCTGCCTCAGCCTCCCAAAGTGCTGGGATTACAAGCATGAGACACCACACCCACCCAGTCTAGGCCTCTGATCTTTGCCTGGCTGACCGTTGATCAAAATTCAGGACTCCCAGCTTTAACGTCATGACCTGTCACTCTAACTGAACTCCCAAACCACATCTGACGGTACCATAGTTTGTCAGATTTTTCCTTCATAATCCTTATCACAGTTTATAGTTAAGTTTTCATTTGTGTGATGATGTGTGTCACATCTGCTGCTCTCACTGAACTGTAAGCTCTATGAAAGCAGTGATCACGCCTGGCTGGTTCACCACTATATACCTAGCTAATCATCCCACACATAATAGATGCTTAATAGACATTTACCCAAATGAAACAATAAATGTCTATTTGTTTTAACTTTCTTCATTCCATAGAAAAGAAAGTAAACCTCTGGAAAAAGGAGTTTTCCTAGGCCACTGAAGCAGATGGTGGCCAAGCTGGGATTGGAATCATGACCACTGCTGCCTGTGCTGCTGTCCTTACTCCAGGAGTAAGGACAGGGAAGAAATGTGTCAAGTGAAATTAGAAGTAGGGAAAGGATGCAGAGAGTTTCCATCTATCCTATAAAATTCTCTAAAGGCTTATAAATGAGGAGTTTTAATTTTTTGATAGCTTATTCCTTTTCATTAAGAATGCCCAAATAGTGGTACTCTGGCCAGGTGCAGTGACTCATGCCTGTAATCTCAGCACGTTGGGAGGCCGAGGCGGGTGGATCACTTGAGGTCAGGAGTTCAAGACCAGCCTGGCCAACATGGTAAAACCCCATCTCTACTAAAAATACAAAAATTAGCTGGCTGTGGTGATGTGTGCCTATAATCCCATGTAATCCCAGCTACTCAGGAGGCTGAGGCATGAGAATTGCTTGAACCCAGGAGGCAGAGGTTGCAGCGAGCCAAGATCGCATCACTGCACTCCAGCCTGGGTGATAGAGTGAGACTCAGTTAAAAAAAAAAATCACAATTAGCTATTTTCCTAGTCAAATCAGTTTGAGAAAATTAATAATAAAGGCAAAAGAAAAGAGGCCATATGGCCACCCTCACTATGTCCAGTTTGTTTCACGGGGACCTTGGCCTCTGGATCAGCCTAAAACCAGATGAGGATCCTGAAAGCTCTGAAGTTCTCTTCCCCTTCCTGTCCCCAGCCCTGTTTGTACTGAATACCTGCCACCCACACAAGCTAACTGTTACTTTGAACCCAAACTGAGCTTTGCACCCAACTTTCACAACTCAATTCAATTTATTCTTTGCCTAGCAGAAACAGCGGGAAAAACTAACCCTGGCTGATGGTCCCCCATGAGTCTGCAGAATAGGGGCACAGGAGAGAAGGGGACCGAGGAGTTACCAGCAAACAAGGACACAGAATGAAAAGGCAAGCACACTGCATTTCAACAGGGTTGCTCTGGCGTAAACTGTTCAGCTCCAGGCTTTTCCATAGTCTTTCTTGTCTTCCTGGCAGCAGTACACAGGCTTTTATGTATTCTTTCTATTCTTCCTAGTGCAAGGGAGCCTCCTCAAGGCCTGCAAACTAATGGGCCTTAATACATTTCCCATTCATTTAGTAAATATTAAGCATATCCCAAATGCTAGGCTCTGTGCTGGGCTCTGAGGCCAAGGGTAAATACTCCAGGATCTCAGAAGACAGGAAATATGCAATTAACTTCCAGACACTGCAGGCAACAGCTATCATGGGCTGCTAACTTCTTCCCCTACCTAATGGAGAGGGCCGGTTCCAACTATGTGAGCTAACAAAGTGGCTCCACAACTCTTAAGAGGTTCCAGTGTCTAAACAATATAATCTAGAAATCCAAGCCAGGTGGATTGGGAAGTAGCTACCAGTCAGAACTTGAGATTCAGAGATATAAAAGCTTTAGTATACAGATAGAGCAAAGCAAAAAAGAGTCTGCAACTATAGGGCCACCGGGAGACTGGTTCTGGTGCTACTTTCTTGACTGACCAAGTCTGGACATCTGTGCCCCCCTGAGCCCCAGTTCCATCCATTGTACAAGGTGCAAGCCAGATCTTCCCAACTCTAACCATCTAAGCATCAGCAACCTGAAATAAATCACTTTTCTTTCTGATTGAGCAAAATACACTTCCTTTAGAAATCAGGAAGGGAGGTAAGGAAAACAGGCTAGCAAGCAGTGATATAACATCTTAAGCCCCTTTGTGTCAGGAGGTTGCACCCCACTTCCTTCTTTAACGAGAACTCTGCCACAAGGCTACAAACTGCCTTTGGCTAAGCCTGCCTATCTCTCTTACCCTAACACTTTAAACCCATCTGCAACACTGAGCAACACGCAACAAGACCAGTGGAGTCTGGCCTGATTTGAGAGACCCAACCCCACATCCTGTTACAGGATTCCTTCCCTGGCTAAGCACAGGAAACCTCTTCCCTGCCCTTTCTTCTACCTTCAAGCTGCTATGCAGCTGCAAAAAAATAAAAAAATAAAAATAGTTTGGAGGAGGGAAGAATAGTCACTGTGATGGGACAGAATGGGGCTTGGCCCTAGTCTTGGGGATCTCAGCTTCTGGTTGCAGCTCAGTGGCTGGCTGGGTGACCTTGCGGAAACCCCTTCCCTGCTTTGTACCTTAGCTTTCTCATCTAGAAAATAAGAGGTTATGACTAGACTACCCCAGAGCCATAGCCCTCCTTTCATTGCCAAGATGACAGGATTCTCTCCACTACTCACTAATGGACACACACCGTAGAGAAACCATGGCAGAGACAATTTCCCAGCAAGTGGGTCCCTTCCACCAGGATAAGAAGGGGCAGGGGACCAGGACCACACCACACTGTAGCGAAGGAACAAGAGCAAGGGCAGACATATAGGACTGGAACACCAAGACTTGGGGATAACCACGGGAGGCAGGGAGAAGGCAAGGAAGGAGTCAGAAACCAATATCCTCAGATGGAGGACAGGCAAAATAATGATACTACTGAAAAGCCATTTGGCACACTGAGTTAAGAGTGTAAACTTCAGAGTCAGATTATCTGGATTTGAACTCTACCTGGGCTCCTTGTTAGGGTGTGGACCTTAGACAAGTTACTTAACCTCTCTGAGTAGCAAGTTCCCTGGGTATATCATGTGGAAATAACAGTATATCATGCAGCCTTAAAAGGAATAAATCTGGCCGGACGCAGTAGCTCACGCTTGTAATCCCAGCACTTTGGGAGGCCGAGGAGGGTAGATCACGAGGTCAGGAGTTCAAGACCAGCCTGGCCAACATGGTGAAACCCCATCTCTACTAAAAATACAAAAATTAGCTGGGCATGGTGGCGTGTGCCTATAATCCCAGCTACCTTTAGGCGTGTGCCTAAAATCCCAGTTTTCTGACAGCAAGCTGGGAGCCAGTTGTTATGGTCCTGATCATTTTAGTTCCATGGATGTTATCATTTGGGAATGAAGAATCCACTTCTGAAAACAGACTTGAGTGAGGCTCTCTCCCAGCTACTCGGGAGGCTGAGGCAGGGAACTGCTTGAATCAAGACCTAGGAAACAGAGGTTGCAGTGAGCCGAGATTGTGCCACTGTGCTCCAGCTTGGGCTACAGAGTGAGACTCCATCTCAAAAAAAAAAAAAAAAAAGGAATAAATCTAGTTAATAATGCCTAATCAGTTAGTGCCTCACCTATGGAAGCTCATTCTAAGTATTTGCTTTTACTGTATTAATATAATATTATCTATTATATTTTACAATTCTTACTAAAAACAGATAGGATCCATAGATTCTAGTCCCTGTTCTCTCACTAATGACCTTGGAATTCAGGTTCCCCATTTATAACATGAGAGGCTGAACACAATCAGTTTTTCTCAAGTGAAGCTCTGTATACAGGGAGGGATTATATTTAAGTTCTCTAGGAGGATTTTAAACACTTTGTTCTCATTTCAATAGTCAGCCAAACAAAGTCTAATAAACACATATGGATTTTTTTAAATGCTTACTTTAAAGACAAGTTCTGGCACAAGATTTCAAAGCCCAAGTTTATATTTGTGTTTATGATGGTGTTGGCATCAGTATAATTGTAGCAAGCTAATGAGGATGGAACAGATGCAGATTCAACTTCTGAAATATGAGACTGGACCCAATGAAAGCCAAATACCATCAAATTAAGGTCGTACAAGCAGAAAAATGGATAGAGAGTGCAATCTTTAGCACATGATAATACAGACCGGCCAAACTCCAAACGATCAGCACTACAGCATTTACGGCCATCTTCACGTTGCAACTTATAATTTGGTTTTGGCTAAACAACAGCAGCTGCCTTGCCACATTTAAGGTGTTAATTTGAATGGTATTGGTTTTGCAATTTTGTTTGTGCTTTATTTGTAAATATGTATGGGTCATATAGTTGTATAATAACAGCCTATAAGAAGTTTATATCTACTTTTACATACCTACGTATTTAAGTAACGCTATAATAAAAAAGAAATTTGGTGAACAAAAGGGTGCCTTGATACTTTTGTTCTTTTACAGACAGTACAAGCATTATTCTAGTTGGAGGAAAACTGAATTAAATTCTCTCCAAAGTCCCTTACAGCCCTTTGAATTTCAGAAAGATGATCATTTTGGTTACAGACACGATGAGTTTCATTAAGACAGCCAAGTGGAGATACTGGCTTAGAATCCAGGAAAAAAATAAAGGCAGAACAGGAAAAAGAGACTTAGAAAGCAACTACAGAGAAATGCATCCTAGAGATGGGATCTCTAAGGAAGGGTGTTCAGAGACAGAGAGGCAAAGAGCTGACGTCTGAGCTTCCGGGAGTTCACCCTGCCCTATAGCCCTCACATCCCTCTGTGGAACCTTCCATTCACCTGTGCATTAAAGATGATCTCCGGATTACTCACAGCATTATTGGCCCATCTGGAAAGTGAACAGCTTAAAACCCTCCGCAGAAATAAAACAAGTCTCAGTTATTATATCCCTCCAGGCCTGACGCAAATCTGTAACGAAAGGGTCCAGATTGACACCAAGAGACCCAGCGTTGATCTCTAAGGGTGGGGCTGTTAATTCGCTTCACTCACAACTCCCAGAAATACAGGGGCCTATTAGGGGCTTTTGGAGAGCCAGGTGGCTCCCAGGGCTACAGCCAAAGGAAAAAGCAGGGTGGTCAGGGGCAATTCGGTGCCAGGTCCAGGGATCAGAAATCACGCCTGGGCACTAGCACAAACCCAAGCTAATATTTCTGCCTGGCTACAAATCTGCCCTCTATGATAAGCCACACGCCATATCTGGACCACACAGTCCTGTGTCCATAAGAGCCAGATTCCAACAATCCCTGTGTGAAAACCAACACAGCTTCCCTCCTTCCCTCCCTCCCTCCCTCCTCCAATCCCCAACTCAAAACCACAGAGAAAAGAATGAGAGACCCACCCCTACTCTGGAAAAACCCAAGCTTACTGTTTGTCTTCTTCTGAAAGTGAGGTTCTTCCACAGCAGCAACCTCAGCTGAGGCCAACAAGCCATGTTCCCTCAGCCAGCACCCACAGTGTGTGGCTCAGGAGCCCTGGAAGGCAGCAGCCAGAGCTCACAGCAGGGACTCCGTGGCTGGTCATTAACTGAAAGATAAAGCAGGAGGGGAAACAGCCGTCAGTTATTGCTGCAAAGTCATACACCAATAAGGACTGCTAATCCTGCCCTCTCAGCTGAGACCTCCAACACACAGCTCCACGTCATGACTGCTTCTCAATGGGTCATGAGGCCCCAGCTCCCCGCCTCTGGGTTCACCCACAAACAGCAATTCGGGAGGTTTTCCAACAGCAGGCTGGGAGCCAGTTGTTATGGTCCTAATCATTTTAGTTCCATGGATATTATCATTCGGGAATGAAGAATCCACTTCTGAAAACAGACCTGAGTGAGGTTCTCTCAGGTGGCCAGAACACTGAGAACGTAAATCGCATATTGGAATCCCAGAGACTCTTTCTAAGAAAGTGCCTCCCCTTATATCAAAAGTCATCAGCATTTGTAAATTTTGCCTCAAGCCTGGAGTGACTTATACTATTCTCTGAACTTCCTTACAGACTAAATTTACAATGGGTTACACAACTGAGTCCTTCACATGATAAAAAAAACACCATCAATAAAGCAGTTTCCTAATCTGGAAAGCCACAACGTGCCTTAGATGACTGTGCGTAAACACCAAGAAAATGCCACCAACACCTGGCTCTCAGGTATTGAGGACAACCCTAGCGCTGTGTCTCTGTGGAAAGAAAGCAATATCCCATGGAGAAACAAGTCTGCTAAGGCAGGCTCAGGGCATCGACTGTGAAACTGACAAACAAGCTCCCATGGTCAGGACATATGCACACTTCTGGCCTCGCTCCACCTGCACCTGAACACACCGCCCCACTACTCCCTCAGTGTTACAGGTGCCTCCTTGGAGGACTGTTTGCCATGCTAGGGCAAGAAGGCGTTCTCATGAACACGGGATACTACATTCTGTGTGTCCCAGCCACCCACACAGCAGTTGCCCTTAATTAATGCTGGAATAGTCCCAAAAAGTTAAAGTTAAAGCTTGGGCGGGGGCAGAAGATGAAAAATGGAAGAAGGGAGGACACACAGGTGAAAATTCGGCCCTGCTGGCACTTGATAACCATGAACTCTCCTAGCTTTGCTTATAAAATGGCTCAGTGAATGAATCACTGTGGCCTCTAGAGGAGTAGGGGAAGGATAGGGTGGGACACTGGGCATGAGGAACAAGGAGCAGAAGGAATTAGGAATGCAGTAGCCAGGTATGAATATAAAACCAAGCACAGGCTGGGTGTGGTGGCTCACACCTGTAATCCTAGCACTTTGGGAGGCTGAGACAGGCGGATCACGAGGTCAGGAGTTCGAGACCAGCCTGGCCAACACGGTGAAACCCCATCTCTACTAAAGATGCAAAAAATTAGCCAGGCATGGTGGTGCATGCCTGTAATCCCAGCTACTCTGGAGCCTGAGGCAGGAGAATCGCTTGAACCTGGGAGGCGGAGGCTGTGGTGTGCGGAGATTGTGCCATTGCACTCCAGCCTCGGAAACAGAGCAAGACTCCGTCTCAAAAAAAAAAAAAAAGAAAAAAGAAAAAAAAATTTAAACATTCCTTTTGTCTTAGGAATTCTCTAAAATAATAATAATAAAATAAGACCAAGCACTAGAGTAGAAATCTGTGAGTCCAAATGAAATCTCAATGCCAAAGTCAGTCTCTAACAGAACAGCACTCTTTTATCTCCCACCCCGAAAGGACTTGGATTAAAACTTCTAGAAAAGTCAAGAGATTGGAGGAAATTGAAGTGTCTGAGAAGAGATAGCCTACCACTCTATATTCTAATTCATTCATAGACAGTCCAATAAATCAAGAATCCCTCTGAAATAGTCAAGCCTTAGGACCTATTTATTTTCTTTACCATTTGCTCAGCAAACTTCTAGAAGGACACAGACCCCCAAAGTTTCTCACTCCAAAAAGAGGAAGAGTTAAACCAGCACTGCATCAGTTTGTTTGAAGATGACCAGTGGCCCACAGCACTGGCAGCCAGAAGAGCATTGTGAGACCCATGCCTGTCATCCCAAATTGTTTTCCAAGTGGCTCAGGACAGAGCTTGCATTCCAGAAACATTAAATAAATAGGTTTTTCTCATACAAAAGCTGCTCTCCAGGAATCACATGGTTGATTTAGAAGCTACATGAATCTTGTCAGATCCCCAAGGTAAAACTGAGGAGGGTACAATTAAGAAAAGGAAAACTACCAGAAATAGCCCAAATAGCCCAGGCATCAGATAGACCCGGCTTCCCAACTATGTGCCCTTGGCCAAGGCTTTATGCTCTCTGAGCATCAATTTCCTCATTATAAAATGAGGACGACAATACTTACCGTATATGGTGTTCTGTGGATTCAACGAGGTAATATAAGTAAGTTCCCAACACTGTATGTGGCTTACTATAAGTGCCAAAGCAATATGAGTTCCCTTCTCCCCATTTATCTTTCTTCATTCCACCAATATTCTCTAGCTGAGAAATGGTTATATCCTGTCTAAACAGGACATTCCATTATATTCCTAGCAAATCTATTGTGGGTTTCTAAAAAGGTAGGAGGGGCAAAGCAGGAAGAATGAAATCTTAATAGCCTAGCATTGGAGTACACAGAGCCAAACCCAAATACAGAGTATCACTTCCCCTAAACCCTGACTGGAGAAGCTCAAAGGAAGAGAAGACACACCTCTACACAACGTTCATGAGAAGAGAAGGATGCGTTTTTTGGACAGCTTTTTCTTGGAAGTAAAGTGTCTGGATTTCCAAAAAAAGGTTCTGACTCCAGTGACTCTCCAGGAAGCACACGGAGAAGGTTGGTAAGAAGTACCATAGAGCCGCAGTAGAAAGTCCTACCTGGCTTTGCCGGGCACAAATAGGCAAGCTTCCTGTTCCAATTCCTCCCGCCCACGTTGGCACTGCCCTGGCCTCCTACACAGTTTGCTCCCCCATCTCAGAACACAATGATCAATACTGGGAACATTTCTGTCTTAAGAGGAGGGTTTGGCAATGCCCGGGCCCTTCTGCTCAGGTAACTGAAGCCAAAGGGACATTTCCACATTGGTTTTCGAAGGAAGTGAACAAACAAACCAAAACCAAAAAAAAAAAAAAAAAGCTATAAAAGAGGCAGCACTATGTACTAGATTTCTCAATGTTTCAAACACAGCACACTCACTTCTGCCCTCACACACATTTCCAGTTACTGGCTGGAAAGCATCCCACTGCACAGTCATCCCAGGCAACAGGCCACTCTGATCTGGCTCGTGGATGATCACAACCACTACCTCACTGGCCTCTCATCCATTTGCCACAGAGCACCCAGAGTTATTCCGCTAGACCAAATATCTGAATATACCACTCCCCCAATTAGAACCTTTTGCCAGCTCCTCAGCACCTGAAGATAGAGTCCAGAGCTCACCAAAGTTTACCTGGCCTCCCTTCTGGGACTCCAGCCTACTCTCTCGCCGCTCCCCACCTGCTAAGCTATGCCCTTAAGACTTCTGTACAGGCTCTGAATGTGCTGCACGTTCTCCTACCACTGGGACTTCACTGGTGGGTTCTCTTGTCCTAAGACACTTTCTTAAGCACCGTTAGCCTGGCTAACTCTTAGGTCTCAAACTTAGGTCTCCACTTCTTCAATGTCCTTTCCTGATCTCCTCCCCTGCAACTGATACGTGGGTTCGGAGCCCTTTCTATGTGCTCCCTAGGAAGGCTCTGCTGGCAAAGAGGATTTCTACCCTCTGAATCAGAGCAGGGACCATTCCTGTTTCCTTCATCCCTGTTTCCTCAGTATACAAAAGGGTCCTGGCTTGTAGTAAGCACTCAGGGGATATCTGCTTAATTAATTAATTAAGAGATGGATAGGAGAAATAAGGTGTCAGAATTCAAGGGTACTGGCACTCCTGGGCCTGCAGTAACTCATTTCTTAAGCTTGATTAAATGATTCGGGAAAATTATCCCCAGGGAGGGAGCTCTGTGTTCAGCAGCTTCTACCATATGTTTGAGAGGATCACAAAGGACTGCTGAGCTTCCCAGGTGACTCCTGGGGCATCCTGAAAAACATAATGGAATCTAAGTCTGCTTCCCATAACCAGCAGGTTTAGCTATGGACTGGGCAGCCTCCCAAGGCCAGCTGGGCCATGCAATTGACTTTTGGCCAACCCTCATCCTCAAGCCTGAGGCGTACTCTCTCCGAGTCTCATCAGTCACCCAGGTGATCACCCCTTGCCAAAATGTGACAACTTCTACACCTCAACCTTGTTTTGCACAGTTTGGGCATGGCAGAAGTGACTGCTGGAAACCTTTGACCAATTTTTTAAAGACATTTTCACTGCAAATGCCACTTATATTTTGAAGTTATTAATATCTACAGAATACAACAGACTACTAAATTAAAACCTCCCCAAATAAGCAAAAACACTCATCAGTAGTTGCAGAGAAATACAAATTAAAACCACAATGAGATATCATTACACACCCACTAAATTAAAAATTAAAAGTGCTAGTGTGTGTATGGAGACACTGGGACTCAATACACTGTGGAACTGTAAAATGGAAGAGCCACTTTGGAAAATAGTGTGACAGTTTCTGCTAAAGTTATACATAGTATTATGATATGACCCAGCCAGCCCATCCTAGGTATTAGTGAATATTTACAGAAGCCTTATAGAGAATAGCCAAAAACTGGAAACAATTAGTTGTTGCAATGTCCATCAACTGGTGAATAAATTAAACTGGAGCTGGGCGCAGTGGCTCGTGCCTTTATTCCTAGCACTTTGGGAGCTGGAGGTGAGTGGATCATCTGAGGTCAGGAGTTCCAGACCAGCCTGGCCAACACGGCAAAATTAGCCAGGTGTGGTGGTGGCCACCTGTAATCCCAGCTACTCAGTAGGCAGGAGAAGTGCTCAAACCTGGGAGGTGGAGGTTGCAGTGAGCCAAAATTGTCCCACTGCACTCCAGCCTAAGCGACAGAACGATACTCCTTCTCAAAAATAAAGAGCCGGGCACGGTGGCTCACACCTGTAATCCCAGCACTTTGAGAGGCCGAGGCAGGCAGATCACCTGAGGTCAGGAGTTCGAAACCAGCCTGACCAACATGGAGAAACCCCATCTCTACTAAAAATACAAAATTAGCTGGGTATGATGATGCATGCCTGTAATCCCAGCTACTCGGGAGGCTGAGGCAGGAGAATTGCTTGAACCCAGGAGGCAGAGGTTGCAGTGAGCCAAAATTGTGCCACTGCACTCCAGCCTGGGCAACAAGAGCAAAACTCTGTCTCAAAATATATAAATTAAATAAATAAATAAATAAATAAAACTGGGACACTTACTCGGCAATAAAAAGGAACAAAATACTGATGCATGCAACAACCTGGATGAATCCCAAAAGCCTAATGCTAAGAAAAACAAGCCAGATACAAAAACCTATATACAGCATGATTCCATTTATATGACATTCTTGAAAAGGTGAAACGAAGGGGATAGAAACTAGTGCAGTGGTGGTCAGTGCTCACGGGTAGAGGAGATGACAGCCTGCAAAGGAGCATGGCAGAAGTAGATACACATGTGTATCCATTTGTTAAAACTCATCATACTTTTGTAAAGGGTAAGTCTTACTGTGTGTAAATTACACATCAATAAATCTGAACCAGATAAACTGCCTTCTATTATAATAATTAACATACTTCACAAGTCATAACTTGGAAGACCTGAAAACTGGATAGTGTAAAGTCTGATTATTGTGTGATCTCCTTGGAAGAGGAATAGTAGATAAATATTCATTACCACTTACAGATTCGCAAACAACCGCAGCCTTAACTCTGCAGGGTTCCCATTAGCCACAACAAATATTTATCGAGCGCCTATCACATGCCAGGTGCTGTTCCAGACCTTAGAGATTCAGTGAACAACAGAAGCAAAGTTCCTCTGTTCATGGGGCTTCTATTCTACCAGGGATGGGAAATAGACAAATAATAACGGGTTGTTCAAGCAGCGGGTGGTAGGATTGATGAAGAAAAATAAAGCAGAGTAAGGGGACAGAGAGTAATGGGGCAGAAGTCCTTCCTTTCTGATGCAGCATCTTTGGGACAATGAACTGAGAGAGTGAACCATATGCTACCCACAAAAGGGTGGCTTAAATGACAGTAGGGATTATAAATTTCTTCGCTTTTCTCTAAAACAAAACCTGGAACACCAGACAGCAGACAGATTCAGTGATGCCGGCCAAAGAAATACACATACACACACACACACACACGCACACACACACACAAACACATATTTATATATAGATCCATATATATACACACATACCTATACACACACACACACACACACACACATACACACACATACACACATATATATTCACAGGAAGCTGACTGGGAAGGGGGAAATGATGACCCTAGTCAGCACCTGGCACCTGCTCTCCCACCTCTTCCTCACCAAAACATTGTACCCTTTTGAAATTGACATGCACATTTCCAAGAGAGATGAGAAATGAGAATTATAAAGAAGAAGAAAGGGAGAGAGAGCAAGATATACCAAAAAGACAAGATGGGAGGATTTTCCCCTCATTTGGCACAGCTAAAGGAAAACAGGAACTCCTTCCCGCGACTGCCGTCTACCCTTCTACAGCACTACATCTGTCTAAGGAAGTACAGTGAGGAAAGAAAGTGCATGTGTCTGTATTAGCTACCAGAAGCTGTTCGCTTGTGCAGTAACAAAAGGGCTGACTGGTCTTTTTCCTTCCTGCAAGAACACTGCCAGCACGTGAGCTTTAGAGCTGGGCTCCCATCTCAGGGTGACAGTCAGCCCTCATGCCTGAGCCAGGGCAGGCTCCAGAAGAGGGAAATCTCCAAGCAGTGTCCACACACAATCTCCACACAAGTGTCACATCTCACTGGGACAGAAATTGGCCCCTCTGGGTGGAAGAGGAGAGCCTTTCACAAAGTCATGCTCCATTTGACTGCTATATTAGTAGATAAAATCTCAGGAATTTTGAAGGCCCACTCCCACTATACTCCTGCTACAATCCTTACAGACAGAGAAGCTGAGGCCTCCCCAAAAGCAAGTGACTTGACTAGCATTAGAGCTGGTTTCTCAAAAAATAACTTTTTCAATAACTCTTTTGTTGTTTTTGTTGGTTTTGAGATAGAGTCCCACTCTCTCGCCAGGCTGGAGTGGAGTGGAGTGGAGTGATCTCTGCTCACTGCAGCCTCTGCCTCCTGGGTTTAAGCGATTCTCCTACCACAGCCTCCCGAGTAGCTGGGATTACAGGTGCCCATCACCACGCCCAGCTAATTTTTGTATTTTTATTAGAGACAGGTTTTACCATGTTGGCCAGGATGGTCTCAATCTCCTGACCTTGTGATCCACCTGCCTTAGCCTCCCAAAGTGCTGGGATTACAGGCGTGAGCCACTGTGCCTGGCCCTTTTTCAACAACTCTTATATGCCCTTTCCCACTAAGCGATTTCTCGCATGATTTTGTTTGTTGTTCTGAATGCATTTCTCAGGGTTCTATCCAAATAGTTCACATACCCAAAATGTACAGTCAGCAACAATTTTCATCTTTCAAAAACAGCAGTTATATGACAGCTATTTGATTAAACCTTAAACAAATGAGTGTTTGTGTGTGTGTGTGTGTGTGTATTCCACTTTGTTCAACAAATTTCCAGAAAGTTACCACAAGTGAGATGGAAGTTGAAATTTCCAACAACAGCTATCAGTATCTCTCTTTTTTTATTTTTTTATTTATTTTTGAGACAGAGTCTCACTCTGTTGCCCAGGCTGGAGTACGGTGGCATGATCTCCGTTCACTGCAACCTCTGCCTCCCAAGTTCAAGTGATTCTCCTGCTTCAGCCTCCAGAGTTGCTGGGATTACAGGTGCCCACCACCACACCTGGCTAACTTTTTCATATTTTTAGTAGAGACACGGTTTCAACATGTTGGCCAGGCTGGTTTTGAACTCCTAACCTCAAGGGATCTTGTCTCGGCCTCCCAAAGTGCTGGGATTGCAGGCATAAGCCATGGTACCCAGCCTCAGTATCTCCCTTGATGAAGTTGCTTCTAGATGTCTTTTTTCTTAATTGCGGTATAATAGACAAATAAAAATGTTATATATTTACAGTGTTCTAGATGTCGTCTATCAATAACAGATTGCTAGTAAACTACAAAGCAGGAGGTGGATTTAACTATATCAGATATGAACTGAAAATAGGTTGGTGCCAAAGCTCTGATTGCCTATTCATGAGATGCTGATGCAAAAGCAAGAATCACAGATGTGACTCATGTGCCTCATCTCCAGAGAGATGAACAGGGTCCTAGAATATTAGGACATGAAACTTCTAAGCTCAACAGAACACGCTTGCTTTGGAAAAGGTCTGTTCTCTAATTGCCTCTCTGATCATGTGCCTCTGAATCGGCAGCCACATTCAGGGACAAGCCTAGCAAGGTTACTGAAGGCCAGGAAACCAGGAAGGAACAGGTTTACTGCACCCGTGATTGAAGACAGAACGTGGCTGCTGTGTGGGTGGGAGGGGATTTTGAGTCATCCTGCGATTTTTCCCAGGCTGACCCATCAGCTTCATTGAGCCTGAAGCTAATTTGGCTGCTGCAGTTTAATTTTTCAGGCCTCCGGATGCTACTGCACCCTCTATCCTTAAGGGTATCCTTGCTAGGATAGCTTTAAATTACACCTCCTCACGCTCCCGAAATATTCGATAGACCACAATTCCAGGGAAACTGCCTTTAGTTAGGAGGCCTTGCAGAATGGTCATGGGCTGGTACTCAACCCCAAAACTGTGTTCCTACTTTAATGGCAACATTTTAATAGTCAAATTTGAGAACCCAAAAGGGATAAGAAATCCTCCAAGGTAAAAGTCAAGATGAAATGAAGTTATCCAATCATTCCAGAGGAATTCTATCATTCTAAAAGAGGTTCTGCTATCACATGGTCCATTTAAAAATATATAGATCCCAGGGCCGGGCGCGGTGGGTCACGCTTGTAATCCCAGCACTTTGGGAGGCCGACGCGGGTGGATCATGAGGTCAGGGGTTCGAGACCAGCCTCGCCAAGATGTTGAAACGCCACCTCTACTAAAAATACAAAAATTAGCTGGGCAGGGTGGCACGCAGCTGTAATCCCAGCTACTCAGGAGGCTGAGGCAAGAGACTTGCTTGAACCTGGGAGGCAGAGGTTGCAGTGAGCCGAGATAGCACCATTGCACTCCAGCTAGGTGACAGAGTGAGACTCCATCTCATATATATATATATATATATATATATATATATATATATATATCTCCAATGAATTTTATTAATTCTAACAATCTGTAACTTGGGTACAGTTTTTTTGAAGTACCAAATGCATCATACTTACTTGATTGTTAGTTACAATGAGATAATAGAGGCCAGGCACAGTGGCTCACACCTGTAATCCCCGCACTTTGAGACGCTGAGGCAGGTGGATCACCTGAGGTCAGGAGTGCAAGATCAGCCTGACCAACATGGTGAAACCTTGTCTCTACTAAAAATAAAAATACAAAAATTACCTGGGGGTGGTGGCAGGCACCTGTAGTGTCAGCTACTTGGAAGGCTGAGGCAGGAGGATCACTTAACCCACAAGGTGAAGGTTGCAGTGAGCCGAGATTATGCCACTGCACTCCAGCCTGGGTGACAGAGCGAGACTCAACCTCAAAAAAAAAAAAAGATAATAGATAACTGCACTTCCTTCTTTCACTCGAATATATATGCAATTTCCTAGACAAAATTATTTACTAATAGCTAATTTTCAAAATGAGGGCTATGAAATGACTATGTAAAAACTGAAACCAGAAATCCACGAATATTGTACAAATCTATAACTAGCCTTTGAGAAACATAATCCTTCATGTTTTCAACAATACGATTTTACAAGAGCTCCTGACTGGGTGGGGTGGCGGGAAGCTGAGGGAAGACGATTGCTTGAGCCCAGGAGTTTGAGGCTGCAATGAATTATGATCACACCACCGTACTCCAACCTGGGCAACAGTGCAAGACTGTGTCTCAAAAATAAACAAATAAATAATGAGATCCTAAAGGTTTAACTCCATCTATATCATGTCACTGATACTTGGGCAACCAAAGATCCTAGTTATCACCCTCAACATTCCCATTGCCACCAGCTAAATGGTCTCAGAACTTCTAAACCTCACAAGAGCCAGGATTTCTGAAAGCAGATCTGTCTTGTACTCAAGCCCTTGTTTCATTGCTGTGGAACTATGAAGAAACTCTAACAAAATGTTAGAGATAGTCTCTCTTCCCCTGCTGATTTCCGCTAAGCAAACCCAGAGCAACCATCAAAGGAAGACTTCAGCAAACAATGCCACTATTTGCCTTTTCCCTGGTCAGGGGTATGTAACACATAGAAAAAAGAACCTTTCCTCTAAAAAAGCAATCAACCTTTCAACATTCTATGTCATAGAAAAAAAAATCAATTTTTTTCAACCACAATCATAATGCCAGAATAAAAGAGATCTGAAGGGAAGGGACTAGTTAATTCATAAACACCCTGAGGCTACACAGAAACACAAGCAAGCAAGCCTCTATCAACAATCCCTTATTTGCAGAAAAAAACTTGGTTGGATAATGTTCCCTGCTGTTATAGGAGGGTTTTCCAAGAGAATTTTCAGAGAAATGGTTTAGTGACTTTATCAGCAAAAATCATTTTGTTTGGCTTACATCGCTGAAGAATCAACACCTTCAGGTGTTCAAACTTCTCCCAGCCTGAAGGATTTCTGTTTATTTATCAAAGTGCTCAAATCATTTGGGGGGACAAACAAACCCAAATCTTAGTCACTGTCTCTATTTCCTTTCCTTTGGGTCTATTCGACGATGCAGAAAACTCCCCAAATCCTTAACTCCTTTGTTGTCTTGAGTTGTTTCAGCAGGAAGAAAGGAGGTTTTAGAGTCAGAGAAGGCTGGGTTTGAATCCTGACACTGCTACTCACCAGTTCTGGAACCCTAGGGACTCTGAGCCCCTGTATCTTCTCCAAAAAATAAAGCTGATAATATATGTAAAGCATCTATCTAGTTCCTGGAACAAAGTAAGTGTACAGTAGCTATTATAATGAGTAATGCTGCCAACTTTACAGAGTGAAGTATTCATCAAGGGTGGGGCACAGAGTGGGTGGTATATTAAAGGAATCTCTTTTCTGTCTTCTTTGTCCACAGAAGACACTATGTCTCTTAAGGGCCTTTTCAGAGCAAACTGGAGTGTTCTCTAGTACCCAGTGCCTTGGGAGAGGTGAAAGCATTACAGGGTATCCTGTTGCCACTTTTGACCATTGTTTTACCATAAATCCCCCTCCTGGGGTCCTTGCCACTCACTTAACCTATTTTCTCTATACTCTCACGGAAGTTGATCCTATTTTCCATGGCACATTGCCACCTTCCTACAAGTTTTTAGCACCCGACTCAGTTTTCCTGTCCACCTCATTTCCTCCAGTCTCTATGTCAATTAGAAATCTCTATTCAAAATCTGAGCCTTGACCAAGCGTGGTAGCTCATGCCTGTTATCCCTGTACTTTGGGAGGCCAAAACGGGTGGGTAACCTGAGGTCAGGAGTTTGAGACCAGCCTGGCCAATATGATAAAACCCCATCTCTACTAAAAATACAAAAATGAACCAGGCATGGTGGTGGGCGCCTGTAATTCCAGCTACTCAGGAGGCTGAGACAGGAGAATCACTTGAACTCAGGAGTCAGAGGTTGCAGTAAGCCAAGATCATGCCACTGCACTCCAGCCTGCGCAACAAGAGCAAACCTCCATCTCAAAAAAGAAAGAGAGAAAGACGGAAGGAAGGAAGGAAGGAAGGAAGGAAGGAAGGAAGGAAGGAAGGAAGGAAAGAAATCTGAGCCTTATAATTCCTCCATATTTTCAGCTCTACCTACAATCTTCTCTAGTGTACCAACTTATCAGTGATCCCTGATAAATTAAGCCATGTGCCACAAGCTACTGTGTCTCAGCATCTTCCTGCTCCCCACCACACTGAGCCCACGATGACCCAGTGCTCCACAAACATATGTAGAATGGAAGTAAAACCTCAGGGATAAGAAAAGATAATTAAAGGGCCGGGTGCGGTGGTTCATGCCTGTAATCCCTAGGAGGCTGAGGCGAGTGGATCACAAGGTCAAGAGTTCAAGATCAGCCCAGCCAAGATGGTGAAAACCCGTCTCTACTAAAAATACAACAATTAGCTGGGCGTGGTGGTGGGCACCTGTAATCCCAGCTACTTGGGAGCCTGAAGCAGAGAACTGCTTGAACCTGGGAGGCAGAGGTTGCAGTGAGCCGAGATCACGCCACTGCACTCCAGCCTGGACAACAGAGTGAGACTCCATCTCAAAAAATAATAATAAAAAGAAAAGATAGTTAAAGAAGATTCACTACAGTAAGAAACCAGCCAAGAAATTGCACTGAAAGTAAAGGTTTGGGTGACAAAATTTCCAACTGTGTTCCAAGAAACATAAGTTCCAGCAGGAGTGCACTTAATCCGATTTTCTTCAAAGCCTCTCTAATTTGTAGGGAAGGACATTCATTTTCATTAGCTTCATGTGAGCTAGAGAGACTCCATGATTGAAGCGCTAGAACCCCTGGTAAACATGCCAGCAAGCAAGGGCACCTTCCCCAGAGGCTCAAACTAGAATATAAAACTGTTGGCATTGGTAAGGAGCCTTGAACTCTAAACCCATAGGCTCAAGTCAGGAACTCAGGAAGCCTGTCAACACCGGGATACAATTTTGCCACCTTAACACTCTATTCCCTTTACTTGTGCCAAACTGAGTTATCCAATCTCCAGGCTCTTGTCCAGTTCTCGTTTATACAGTATCAGCAGCCTTCTCCAGAATGTCCTCTCATCAGCCAGCTCTTGAGGCAGTCATATGTCATGTGCGCAAGACGCTTCTATTTCTGCAGCCCAGCGAGGACAAGCTAACTCAGTTAGTGTGAATTTAATCAAAGTTAAAGGACAAGCACAGACACACAGAGTCTAAGTCTTGCCCTCCAAAACTTACAACCAAACTCCTTCTTTAGAAAAACCAAAACAAACCTTTCTGCTGGCTGCCTCACTAAATTAAGAGAAGAAAGGGGAATAAGATAACAAGTTTAAATCCACATACTTGTGATTCTGAAAAACAAAAACTTAAGGGTGTTTTTCTTAAATATTGACAACATGAACTCTGTTATGTGAGGTCTGAGAGGCTCCTAGGAAGGGACACAGATCTGCATTATTCCAATATTATCAAGATTCAGAGTGTTCCTTATAGAAATAACTACTGTTATCAAGATTTTCACAAATCAAACATTCTGTGTGCCAAAGAAAAAAGTGGGAAAAATGGAACTGAATTACTGGGTTGCATTTTTGCTAGGCTCCTCTTCTCAACTGTGGTTTTGAAAAATTCACACAATACAATCTCCCCAAGCAACAATGCTATAAGTATTTACATCAGGTGAGAACTGGTGTTGGTCACATACTCTATGAACTAGAATTGGACAATATCCCAAAATGGAGTGCCATCTGGGGTCAGAGTATCATGCTCTTTTCTGCAGACTCCAGGGACACATCCGCTCTGCTTAATGGAAGCCGCTGGAACCAAACGTCCGACAACCCTCTGTTTGCTCCACAGAAGAGAAAGCCATGCTCTGATCACGTGAAATGTGACTGAAACTGTAAGCTGGAAGATGGCACCAATTCCACTAAATTTGCAAATCCTGCAACAAGACTGACAACTGAATAAACAATACTTGACCAAAGGCTTTCTTTATCTGGAACTCAAGGTTTTTACTATAATTAACACTATCATTAAAAAAAAAATAAAACCCTCCCTTGAATCACAGTTAATATTAACCAACCAACATCAACATCAGGTTTCATACTTTTGCATAAAAAAACAGTCTTTAGGAAACCCTCAACATTCAGGATTCCTGAAGAGATTTCCTTCTGATTTGAACTTACAAAGAACAATTTTTATTTGCAAGAAACAAAAAGTTCCAATGGAAAAACCCTTAAGATTCAAAGTGGACCAACAGACAGGAGAAATAAATGAGGCCAGTTCAATATTTGACATTTCAGTGTCCATTTTAAGCTAAAAGTAACAGAAGGCTAGAGACACAATTTCTTTTTTCTCTCCTATAAAGGGCACTGTAATACTTACCCTAAATTGTGGTATAGTATGAAGAAGTCTGGATAAAAGAGACAAGAGACTAAGATTTTAATTTCCAGTTAATGGCAAATGGAGAATAAATTTAGCAAGCCTTTCTACCACTGTGGGTAACAGAACATAAAACAAGTCTTTTTTGAGCCGGAGTCTCGCTCTGTTAGCCAGGCTGGAGGGCAGTGGCATGATCTCGGCTCACTGCAACTTCTGCCTCCTGGGTTCAAGCAACTCTCCTGCCTCCACCTCCCAAAGTGTTTGGATTACAGGCGTGAGCCATCACGCCCGGCCAGAAAACAAGTCTTTTTGATGAAGGAGCTGCAGTGGATGACCTTCTGAGTCTAAGAAAACTGTCTGGGACTTTGGTATCCAGTAGCCATGGAATATACATCCCAAAGAGCATGAGAAACTGTAACACTAGATCCCAACATCAAAAATATGTTACTATTTTCTCCTACATTGCTGGTAGGGGTGCAAACTGGGACACTTGGTCAACTTACATTAAAGTGCTGTGAGAGAACAGGGAGAAGCATTCCTTAAAAGTTCTAGGAAAGGTGTTATGGAGGAGGTAGCATGAGAAATTCAGCCAAGTGGGAAAAGAGCAAACTCGGAAGTCAGATAGACATGAGTTTGAATCCCTGACTCTGCCATTAGCCAAGTATGGAACCATCAACAAGTTATTTAACTTCTCTTTGTGTCAGGTGCATTATCTGAAATATGGGGCTAATATAACAATAGGCAAGCTCAGGATTTCCCCAAATGTGGGAGATACTCAGAGGATTTTAGGAGATGAACAAGCACAGTATTAAACATTGAACCATATCATGAGAAAATATGGATCTTTTCAGCACTTCTTCAGCCTATGTAACATTTTTATTACATTAAGGAGAAAGCGGCCGGGAGCAATGGCTCAACCCTGTAATCCTAGCACTCTGGGAGGCTGAGGTGGGTGAATCACCTGAGGTCAGGAGTTCGAAACCAGCCTGGCCAACATAGTGAAACCCCATCTCTACTAAAAATACAAAAATTAGCCAGGCATGGTAGCACATGCCTATAATCCCCAGCTACTCGAAAGGCTGAGGCAGGAGAATCACTTGAACCCAAGAGGAAGAGGTGGCAGTGCGCCAAGATTGTACCACTGCACTCCAGCCTGGACAACAGAGCAAGACATGTCTCAAAAAAAAAAAAAAAAAAAGGAGAAAGCCTTTGTTTAGTCTTCTTTTTGATAAGTAAGATCTAGTCTCACAGTCAGCTGGGGCCTTTGAGAACCAATAGTTTATCTTATACATAGACTATAACAAAAATAATTTGTCTTCATCCTAATTATTTTTAAAATTACCTCCCATTTATAATAACTGATATTGGTTTTCCAATGACAGGTCAAATATGAAGTTATTTTTAAATATCTTGATGATTACAAAAATGGAGTCAATTTCAGTAGCTTGCACAGGCTGAAATGCTACCTATCTCAGAGTTCTGGTGAAAATTAAATGAGATCAGATACAGGAAGCCCTAGCCCATGCTGTGTTCCTTCACCCGATTCCAGAATAAAGGGAGCCAACAATAGCTGGAAGGGGTTCTTCAAGTAGAAGATGAAAACCTGGAGAGAGAGATTCTAACAGGTACCAAACCATACTGTACATTAATCAGTCTGGATAGAAAACCAGGCATAGTTCCTTCGAGTATGTGTGTTATAATCCAGGACAAAGTTGTCAAAATAGGTCACAGTCTTATGTCAAAGAGCCTTGAATGCCCAGCAAAAAGAGATCCTTAAGGGTGGCAGATTCTCAAAAGTCTTTTGACCTCCGTCCAGCACCTAGTACTTTCCACGGAACATGGTGTTTATTTGCTTTCTGTTTAATAGCACTGTCTGTGTACTACTGTATTTAATTTTGAAATATATACATATGTGTGTTGTTGTTGTTAATATCATATCTTCCTCTTCCTTCTCTCTCCCAGTACCAGAGAGCAGCCTAACCCCAGCTAAGGTAAACTCTAACACCAACCCAAGGCCTGTGCCTGGGCGTGGAGAAGGGTCTGCAGTCAGTGTAAGCTCATCATTTTGGGCCTTCACTTTCTCTCTGCCTTCCCAAGGAAAGCTGCTGCTTGCATCAGTGTTGCCTTTATGTCAAAGGTGTTATCACCTAAATACCACATCCAACAGATTTCAAGCCACCACCCTCCAAAGGCTCGCTTCTTCAAGAAAACAAGCTTGGTTTGACTCTTGGCAAAAACAATTATTCCCAACCCGGCATCCTACAAGAATTTTGCAAAGCAAGGGTGAACAGGGGTATGACACCCAAACATCTTCCTAGCAGCTTCTTCCCCTTCCCTGCCCCTGGCCAGAAACTTCTTCCTCCTTTTCCTCCTTCTTCCTTCCACTCCTAATTTGTTACGATCTCTCAAACAACAAACTAGGGACAATGCTTTAGAAAGCTTTGTGTCTTACCCACCTACCCCCAGTGAGGGTCTTCTGAGATACTTAAAACTATCCTTTTGAGGTATAGTCCAATTCTCCTCCTAGGATGGGTACTAGCATTCTATTCCTGAAGGATGAATGAGCCTGCAGAGTTGGTATGTTTTCCTTTGATCACCTATTGGCTTAACAGGATTCCAACATAAGAAGAAAAGCTATACTCAAAATGATGTTCAAGACGGAGAGTCTAATTTTATTTTACAGAGATTTTCCAAATGGTGAGTCAGAAGCAAGAACAGTGTCTCACTAAATCATGTTTACTCAACTGAAATTTATTGAATTAAACCAACTCCTTCTTTGCATTTCAGATGAGAACCCCTTCTGGTTCTATGACTCAAGTCTTCATTCACTCAAAGCAAGTAAATAGGAAATTTCAACAGCTTTCTCTCCTCCTTCTCATTCCTTTCTTTCATCATCGATCTGATCAGGGATGCTCTGAGGCATTCCTGGATATTTCTTGTTTACCTCTCAAAATCCACATGGTATGTTACACTAATGCTCAGCATGTTCCTCAGATCTCTAGGTGGCTCTAATCAAAGGATCACTCCTTCTCCTAAATATAGACCTGGAGTTAGAGGACATAAGAGTTTGAAGGGCTCTTTAAAAGTCAAGTAGTATCATTTTATAGACCAAAAACCTAAATAACAGAAAAATAAGATGACTTGTCCAAGGTCACATGGATTAATGGGTTTATGGGCATTCATGAACATCCTGTAATTACACATAAAAATTGGACTATATGAGCCCATGTGTATTTTTTTCTGAAGAGAGAATCCATATCTTTCTTCAAGGAAGTCAACAATCCCTTCCCCAAAATATGGTGACCACTGACAATTATATGCATCTTTGAAAAGAAATTTAAGTAAAATCTAATTGTTCCAAGTCTGAATAGTAATAACAATTAGTGATCTAGAATAAGGGTGGAACCTAATTCAATAACTGTCATTGTCATCATCTATTTTTTTTTCACATCTGGGATATCAGTGCAAGTTACATGGGATAAACACAATTTGATGTGGAAGTAAACTATAAAGCAAGCTTTTAAAATCGCTGAAAACACTAGTATGAATAAATATTACTATAAGCCAAGCATTGTATTATATGCTTCAAATTATATACATATGCAAATACCTATTTTACAGATGATGAAACTGAGGCAAAAAGGGATCAGCAACTTGCCTAATGTCAGATATCCATTAGTAATAACCAGAATTTCAATCTACATTAATTTGACTCTGATATCCATGTTCTTTTTCACCAATATTTGCATCTATACTTCAAGATGTCCTAATACTAATAATATATTCTATTTACTTATTTAGAAAGAACTAAATAAACACTCGAAGGTAGCTTCAAGGAAGTCTTTTATAAATGGATCTACTACTAGAAAGTTATTCTTAGGAAATTTCATAAACTAAATACCAGTTATCACAAAGTATCTGGACTTTAAGACTAGCCAGATAAAATGCTTTTGCTTCCAAGTGCTTCTTGGAAGTTGGATTTGACACAGAAAACACTGGAGAATTTTAAACAAACACACACCACCCCCCTCGCCGAAAAGACTGTATAGAAGAATAGATCCAATGCATATGAAGTTATTGTTTTTTAAAAAAGTGTTTAAATCTCTAAATTACTTAGTCATCTGACTCTTATTAACAAAAATTAATTAATATACAACTCAAAGTACTTGAATGTGGAAAGTCACAGACTAGAGCATTTTCTTAAATCAGAGCTGCCTCAGAAACGGAAATTAAATTGAGCAAAACAGAAATGTTTGTTCCACAAAAAGTAATCTGGCCTAAATAAGTATGTACTAAAACTTCTCAATCTAACATAAGCCTAGAAACCTAGCCTTAACTACAGTTGTTTCTCACATAATTATATTTCTAATGCTTTTCTGTGATTATCCTGTTATCTTAAGTAGTCTTTTAGAAGACAGGAAGCAAACATGATGTTCCCATTCTCCTTGTTCGACTTATTCAAGTCCGCATTGATTAAACTCCTTCCATATTAAGCGGGATGAATTAAGGCCAGGGAAGAACGAATCAAAGACTTCCCTCTAGAGAAGCATACAATAAATGTTAACTACAATAAAAAACAGAATTAAATACATGACAAAGAGTGCTGTAATCCAAGTCTAATGGAAGTAAAAGGAAGGGATCTTATTTTCAACTCGGTGTTGGGAAGGAGTGGATCCAGAAGAGCTTCATGAGGAGGGAAGTATTTAAATCAGGTCTTAAAGTAGGCTTGCAAAAGCTAAAGGGTTTTGTACCAACCTCGTTTTCAACATGGGAAAAGACAGGATTTCAAACTTTGTTGAGGAACCAAATCCAATGCTCCTCCGCTGTTGGAATAAATGCTCTTTGCCTGAGTGCTATTTGTGGTCTTCATAGAATGCAGAGTAACTGAAGGCCCCACTGGAAATCAATTTTATGCAAGCTTTTCATTCTCTGGCTTTATGTATTTTTAAAATGTACCTTTCTATGCAGGCTACTTATTCAGGCAACTGTTTTCAGGTGAAGATACTCAAATGAAAATACTTACTTTTCGCTTTTTGCTAATATTGCACTTGTCAGAATTTTGATAGTCAGACAAAGTCTTTACCCCGAGATTGGTAAACTCACAAAAGCCAAACTGCCTGGAATGCAACTTCAGCTCCACTACTTACCAACTCCATAATCATCTACCTAGCTGGCCTATACCTCAGTTTCCCCATCTATAAAGATAATAACAGCAACTATCTTATATGGTTCTCATGAGAATGAACTGAATTATTATGTGGAAAACTTAAAAACATATCCAACATACCATAAATCAACCATAAATGCAACTATTTTTACGAAGAGGTGTTTTCAAAGAGTTTATTTCTAATTTGCTATACCAATTAATAAGAAAGGCGCTTTCTCATCCTATTTCACTTACGAGCCAGATGTGGTCTTTTTTGAGAGAGAGAGTCTCGCTCTGTCACCCGGCTGGAGTGCAGTGGCATGATCCCAGCTCAGTGCAACCTCCGCCTCTCAGGTTCAAGCAATTCTTCTGCCTCAGCCTCCCGAGGAGCTGGGATTACAGGCACTCACCAGCATGCCTGGCTAATTTTTGTATTGTTAGTAGAGACGGGCTTTTACCATGTGGGCCAGGCTAGTCTCAAACTCCTAACTTAAAGTGATCCACCTGCCTTGGCCTCACAAAGTGCTGGGATTATAGGAGTGAGCCACCAAGCTCAGCCAACAAGACCGACTTTGAAACTGTGTTTATTTTCCAAAAAAAAAAAAATACCTTAAGACAAAAACTAAATTTGATTTCTAAACAGTAACAGCAGTAACAGAGAAATAACTTATTTCAAAATAAGTAACAGAGAAATAGCTTTTTTCAAAAAGTCCACAGCATAATTAGGGACAGGACAAGCAGGAATCACATTGTATTATAACAAATTTTTAAACTTCACCAAAGTTAGGATTTACAACAAAACTAACAGTTCACTTCTCTTTTCCTTTGTTTCTTATGGCCTTATAGCCTGATACTCTCTCATTCCATTTTCTAGAGATGACGGGGGGGGGAAGACGTTTTGAGATCACACAGCTATTCACAAACATCTGACTGAAGCAATAATATACTGTTCATTATGAACTACGTAAAAAATTAGAGTTGAGTAAATTTTATTCTGTTCTTTCCAGGATGTTGCAATACCGACGCAAGCAAGGTCTCAAGTTAAAGAGAATTTGGCTAACTCACTCACGGCAATAAGGAAAATCTGATACAGGCTGTAGATTCTGATAAGGATTATAGCAGATGAATGCAGAGAACATGGTGAGGATCCTTGAAAAGTTCCCCACTTGCAGCAGCTGAAATGTTTGTGTGGGAGTTAAAGAACTCTGGAGCTTACTGGCTGGGTTCAAGTCTTAGCGCTGCCTCTTGCAAGGTATATGGCCAGAGATAAATTAGTTAGCTTCTCAGTTACTTAATCTTGTAAACTAGGGACAATAAATGGTTTTGCTGTGAAAATTCAATTAGCATTTGACGACCTGCACAGTGGCTTATGCCTGTAATCCCAGCACTTTGGGAGGCTGAGGTGGGAGGATTGCTTAAGCCCAGGAGTTCAAGACCAGTCTGGGCAACATAGTGAGACCTTGACTCTACAAAAAATTTTAAAAAATTTAGCCAGGAGCAGTGGCACATCCCAACTCCTGGCTGAAGTAAGAGGATCACGTGAGCCCAGGAGGCTGAGGTTGCAGTGAGCCTTGTCCATACAACTACATTCCAGCCCTGAGCAACAGCGTGAGACCCTATCTCAAAATAAATACAATAAATAAATAAACGTGAAAAACATTTCGAACGGTACTTGCCACACAGTGCTACATAAGTGTCTAATTAAACACTGCAATAACTTTGGCCATTCACGGTTATATCAGCATGCAGATAAGAAGATGGTTGCATTTTTTAGAGTAGGTCTTCTCCCAGTATAGTTAAACAAAACAAGTGTTCAGAATGATCTTTTAAAACTTGACGCTAGAGTAAATGACCATACCGACTATTATAATCGTATTATTTCTTTAATATCTGGATAGAAAAAAATATATTTGAGACTGGACGTGGTGGTTCATGCCTATAATCCCAGCACTTTGAGAGGCTGAGGCTGGCGGATCACTTGAGGTCAGGAGTTAGAGACCAGCCTGTCCAGCATGGTGAAACCCTTTCTCTACTAAAAATACAAAAATTAGCCAGGCATCATGGCACACACTTGTAATCCCAGCTACTTGGGAGGCTGAGGCAGGAGAATCACCTGAACCTGAGAGGCAGAGGTTGCAGTGAGCCGAGATCCCACTGCTGCACTCCAGCCTGGGCAAAAGAGCAAGACTCCATCTCAGGAAAAAAAAAATGTATTTGGTTTTAAAAGTATTTTAGAAATGCAAAAACCACATGCATTTTAATATTTTTCTGGATATCCAAAAGGTTCATAATTAGAAGAATCTAAAGCAATGTTCATTTATTCTAGAAACTCAAAACAGTGAAGATCTTAATTTGTAGTCACTACAAACATAGCCAAAGTATCCTGGCTTATGGGAGAGAAGATCCCTTTAAAAAAAAAAAAGATTTAAATGGAAAAATTCCAAGCAACTCCTCTCCAAATAAGGTAAGTACTACAGAAGGTAATAAAAAGCTAACTTGCTGAACTTCCTTCAGTTTCATTCATTTTTAATGTTTACATTGGTACTCCTTGAGCAGAAGGAACCAACCCTTCTTCGAAAACAATCAAACCCTGATCACTCTATTTTCCAATCCTTCACTAATGCACTGTCTCACACAAACTGTAAATATGTATTAAGTCAAAATGTGTCCAGGGGCCATTATAGGCCTGCACTCATAGAAATACGAGCATTGGCCAGGCGCAGTAGCTCACACCTGTAACCCCAGCACTTTGGGAGGCCAAGGCGGGCAGTTCATGAGGTAAGGAGTTCGAGACCAGCCTGACTAACATGGTGAAACCCTGTCTCTACTAAAAATACAAAAATTTGATGGGCGTGGTGGCGTGTGCCTGTAATCCCAGCTACTCAGGAGGCTGAGGCCGGAGAATGGCTTGAACCTGGGAAGCAGAGGTTGCAGTGACCTGAGATCGAGCCACCGCACTCCAGCCTGGGAGAAAGAGTGAAATTCCATCTCAAAAAAAAAAAGAAAAGAAAAGAAAAGAAAGAAAGGCAGACGGACGAGGGTTGAGATTTCAAATGCTTATCTGCAGGGGAGACAACGTATCACAGATGTCCAAGTTACAGTCAGATGTGTCATTCTGGAACACTATGTGGGTGCTCAAATACAGACTCCTAAGCTGCTCTGCCAACAGCAGCAATTCTAGTCCCTTAAATGGCTCGTAGTCATCATGAAGGCTGAAAACCTCTTACCTGGTCGTTCTAATTCTTCTGTTGGTTCTAAGCAAATACTGTGTATCCATGTTTTCCTAAAATTCCCTCGCATGAATTATTTTAATGGTTTGTGGAAGCACTTGGAAAACAGGCTGACAATGGAAACTGTATTTGAAAAATATTATATCCGTAGAGGTTCTACTCAGGAACTTCTACATGTTTCCATACTTTCTCTGGTTTAGGAGAAAGTTTCTCAAGAGAATGATTTTCTCGACAGAAAGATAAAGTTTCTCAAGAGAAAGCCTTCATTAATTTTGTGGTAGGTATGAGAATAGGCTGAAATAAAAGAGGAGATGAAAAATCAAGGATTTTTTCAATTCAGTTTTGTTTGAAAAGAAGATCAACATTTAGGTCTGGTTCTAAGCTACAGCTATAAAAAAAAAATCAAGAAAATTACACTCTTGAACTTGGGGGAAAATTGTGTCAGGTTCTCTTTGTGGGAAGCAGGAATTGGGCAATGGAGGGAAAGTGACTTGCTGATTTCAGTACCAAAAAAGTTTTTTTTTAATGAAATGTATCCATTATGATATGAATGTGTATATACCACCCATTCCCTTCTTGGGGTGTCATTGAAAAGTTGGATTTTAAAAGCTAATGGTATCAATGCGGCACAGACAGGCCAATTGCTGCTACTGCCAGACAACTTTTATCTTTCTTTGTTTATTTTCTTAATTTCAATCTTATTTCTTTTCTTCTTTCTGATAAAAATATACATAAAGAGGCACTTACACACAACCCTGGCACCATCCACCGCCCCAAGAACCTTCCCGATTTACCAGCGGCCTGGGAGTTCAGAAACACGCTAACAAAATAACAACTAAATTGGCTTTTGCCTCAACCCTCATAGTTCCTTCCCGTCTGCAACCACCGGTCTTTACCAGATTCACAGTCAGAACCGCGAGCAAAGGCACCTAGTAGAGCCGGCCGATTCCTAGATCCCCCGGCCAGGAGGCGCTGCGGCCCAGTCTCTGGGGGCCACCGCAGCCCGCGCCCAGCACCCCCACCCTCAAGGCAGAGCCCAGCCCAGCCACGCCGCGGAGCTCCGAGTTCTGAGCCGCCGGCCGGGGTTACTCTCGGTCATTCCACGGCACCACCTCGCCCCAGCTTCCCCATCCGCGCCCAGGGTGAAGCTGCCCCGAGAGACAAGCAGCAAGGGTCAGGGAGATGGGACGGCAGGGGACGTGTGGGGAGACAGTATTGGGCACCGCACCTCCGGGTTTCCGCAGCCTCTCCAAAGTCCTGATTTTAAAAGAAACAAAACCCGGCCAGGCGCGGTGGCTCACGCCTGTAATCTCAGCACTTTGGGAGGCCGAGGTGGGTGGATCACCTGAGGTCAGGAGTTCGAGACCAGCCTGGCCAACAGGGTGAAACTCTCGTCTCTACTAAAAATGCAAAAATTAGCTGGGCGTGGTGATGCACCTCTGTAATCCCAGCTACTTGGGAGGCTGAGGCAGAATCGCTTGAACCCGGGAGGCGGAGGTTGCAGTGGGCCGAGATCGCGCCACTGCACTCCAGCCTAGGCAACAGAGCAAGACTACGTCTCAAAAAAAAAAAAAAAAAAATCGTCCCCGCTCTGCTCCAGGGACACCAGCTCCGGTGAGCGCACGGAGACCGTAGATGAACCCCCCCCCACACCCCTCAGGTCAAACAAAGCCCCGCCTCTAGTGAGCAATAACACGAAGGACCCCCTGCACCACGGACACCCTTTGGGACAAGTCCAAGTCGAGTTCTTGGGGGCCAAGGACGCGCCGCTCTAGCCCCAGGGCTCTTGACGCCGATCCCCAGGTCAGAGCAGACCAGCTTAAGAACCGAGTGAGGACTCAGTGCTGGCATTTGTCTCCGTAGGTTTCTAACCGGCTCAGGCGCCTCCGAACAAAGGGAAGCGCTCCGTGCCAGACCTGCAACTCTCCCCACCCGGCAGCAGGGCTCTCAGCACGCCCGGGAACCCCCGATCCTACTGAGCCCAGGGTACTGCGCCCGGGTCTCCACACCCATAGATGCTCCCGGTCTCCACCGCCGGGCAAGCCCCGAGCGCAGCAGTGTCCAGCCCTGGGGTCCCCAGAGCTCGTCCTAGGACATTCCCCATTTACGCTGCCCCTGTCCCGTTGGAGTTGCAAGTGGGCTCCGGATCAAAGCCCCGAAACCGAGCTCTTCCCGAAGCCTCCTTGGCCTCGAAACAAAACAATAACGACCAAGTAAGTCACTGGAGAGGCTCTTACCTGTTTTCCACTTTTGTGTTGGCGTCTCTTTCTCCCACCCCTTGACAAGCCTTCCGGAGAAGGGGAGACAACAGAACCGGAGAAAATACAAGAAGCAAAGCGTCCTGAGAACTGGCCCTGTTGGCGCGCGGCGCCCCCGACCCTGCCCTGCCCTGCCCTGCGCTGCCGCAGCCCGAGAGAGAGGCGTCGGCTCGGCTCTGCGGGTCCCGGCCCCACTCACTCTCCCTCGGAATTACGGGGTTTTTGCCGAGACTAGTTCCTTTTATAGATTCGGCTGCACGGAGCGCAGAGGTTACTATCGGTCAAAGCCTGTTCTCTCCCTCCTCCCCCGCCCCCTTCCCGGCCTCTGTTTATGTAGTTCAGTCACTCAGCAGAAAGCACGTGGAGCCGCTGCCCGCCCCTTAAACGGGCGACGTTCGGCCGCCCGCAAGACGGCTGCGGGACTTCGGGGTGGTGGGTGGAGTGGGGGTTGAGGGTGCAGCAGGAGTCTCGGGGTCCGCGGTCTGCACCCCCTGCCCCCGCCCGGGCCCGCCGGCCTAAAGACGCGCGGGAAGCTCTGGGCTCTGGGCTGCGCCGCAGAGTCGCTAGTCCACTTTCCCGGCAGCCAAGGGCACCAGTGGAATTTGCTTCTTCTAAATCGTGCTTTCCACAATTTTGTTTTCCTTTGTTAGTTTCCTCAGCCGGAGAGAGGGATTAGGGGAGAGAGAACTCCAGGCTGAATCCCCATCAGGACGCTGGTCATTTTGTCTTTTGTTTCCTTTCAAAGACCTAGGCTGGGTGGGGGAAGGTGGACAGTCCTCTTGAGTACCGGGCTGCTTTTGTTTTTCCCCCCACAAACCTTGACTTTGGTTTTTGATAGGCGACCTACTGCCTTTGAGCTCCCCAGCCTGAGCTCCCCAGGTCCCTCAGAGGACCTAAGAGGAACATCTCACTGCTTCTCTTCATAAATTGAGAGGAAGGAGGCCACAAAAACAAAAAGAGAAACAAACAAAAGCACGGAACAAGGTGGACCAGCACCCTTTTAATTTTCCTGATATTGATCAGCCTCCCCGTGATAAAAACACAGGACTTTTATTTAGCTTGCATAAATTTGTAAAGTGCAGCTAAAGAATTGCAGTCGTGTAAAATTATGTAGCCACTCCAGCTCTCCAGCTTCTCTGTTTGCCTTTGGCTATAGGGAAACTAAACCACCCGAAGCAAGAGGGCGAATGTAGGCCTACACATCATATGTGTAAATATTTGGCTCATCCACCAAGCCAACAGACTAAATGTCTCCTACCTTGACTAAGACACCTCTGTAGCCACCTTGAAGGGCAGGTTCACATTTGACTCTTCAGTTTGACCTGAGTTTTGGCTAGAATGAGGTGGCATTAGAGAGCTGCCCCCAGCTTACTTCTCCTCCACCTCCAGCTCCATCATATTCCAGAACTCCCAATACCTGCCTGTGGACACCCAGATGCACAAGCCCCCTCAGTGCTACAGTCAACAGGACCTCCAGGCCACAGCTCAAGCCCAAGTACCCACATCAGTGGTTCTGTCAACACTCAGGACAGACCCATAGAAGAGACCCAAGCAGGCCCTGGAAGTGCACGTGGAGGCCACAAGGCAAGGAATTCTGGAGTCACAGGAACTCATCACTCTGGGTGGCATGGCCCCTTTGCACCATGGACTGCTTGCCCTTAGTAATGGAAGGATCTCAGCCTGGTGCGGTGACTTGTGCCTGTAATCCCAGCACTTGGTCAGGAGTTCAAAACCAACCTGGCCAACATGGTGAAACCCCATCTCTACTAAAAATACAAAAATTAGCTGGACGTGGTGGCGGGTGCCTGTTATCCCAGCTACTTGGGAGGCTGAGGCAGGGAAAATCGCTCAAACCCAGGAGATAGAGGTTATAGTGAGCAGAAATCACACCACTGCACTCCAGCCTGGGTGGCAGAGCAAGACTCCATTTCAAGGAAGAAAAAAAAAAAAAGAAAGGGGTGGATCTGAGGAAGGCCAGAGATGAGCTTTGCCCAGGGCCCAGGAGAGGGGACCTCCTTGCCTGTCAAAGAATAACCTTGGTCAAGAAATTGCGTTTTGGGGTCAAACTTGACAACCACATGATGAGCAATTTAGGTAAAGTCTTTCTGTTTTTATTTTATTTTATTTTTTGAGACAGGGTCTTGCTCTATCTGCCCAGGCTGGAGTGCAGTGGCCCAGTCATGGCTCACTGTAGCCTTGACTCCTGTACTCAAGCAATCCTCCCACCTTAGCCTCCCAAGTAGCTGGGACCACAGGTGCATGCCACCACACCCATCTAATTTTTGTAATTTTTTTTTTTTTTGTAGAGACAGGGTTTTGCCATGTTGCCCAGGCTAGTCTCAAACTCTAGAGCTCAAGCCATCCTCCCACCTCAGCCTCCCAAAGTGCTGGGATTATAAGCATGAGCCATTGTGCCTGGCCTGCTTCTTCATCTTTAAAATGGAGAGAAGATGTATGTTCTCTCTTCCTCACAGGGGTTTTCTGAAAGTGAACTTTGTTGAAACCTTTGGGCTCCTTGGCAGAATGGTATTATAAATGCAGAGAGTGTTATTAACTGACTATTCATGTCACTTTCAGGTGTTACCTACAGCCAAACTTTCAAATCTCCAGGAATAGCACAGTTACAAATAATCACTGGCCCTCTCTCTATAAAGGAAAGCTCCTGGAAAAGGTCCTTCCTCACATGATTTTAGAGTATTTAGGTCTCCCTGACCCTCCATCTCTTCTCTCCTTCTTCTTCTACCTATTTGAAGTTGACCACCAAAATCATACTTTTTGGAATTTTGAAGCATATAGTTCCAAAAGGAACCCCTATGAAGGTAATTACTTAGACTGCTCTAATAAGAGAATGGGCAACAGTTAAGTTCTATACAAGCAAGACAAAGATAAGATACTACAGAAAGGGGATAAGCCCAAGAAAAAAATCAAAGACCCAGAGAGAGAACAGCCATTGATTGATTCAATACATAAGTCTATGGCCCCAAAGCCAAACTTGTTTGACTAAGAACAAACTGTGGTTTCAGGAATCTGGTCATCCCCCACAGTGAATACAGGAACACATTGTAATGTTTGAAATGTTTATTTTCCTTGTTGAACTTTACTGTTAGAAGGTCCCAAACCCCCAAAGTGGCTAAGTGATTTGGCCAGGTTGCACACAGGGATGTAAGTTTGCTGACACCAAGCTCATACTTTACAAGTGTAATATCTTCGTAGGACAAAAATATTGAATCTCAAAAGCTAGAGCCTAAGAGATGCCCCTTAAAAAAGAAACTTACTGCCAGGCACAGTGGCTCATGCCTGTAATCCCAGCATTTTGGTAGGCTGAGGCAGATGGATCACCTGAGGTCGGGAGTTCAAAACCAGCCTGACCAACATGGAGGAACCCCATTGCTACTAAAAATACAAAATTAGCAGGGCATGCCTGTAATCCCAGCTACTTGGGAGGCCAAGGCAGGAGAATCACTTGAACCCAGGGGGCAGAGGTTGCAGTGAGCTGAGATTGCGCCATTGCACTCCAGCCTGGGCAACAGGAGCGAAACTCCATCGGAAAAACAACAACAACAAAAAGGCTGTGCTTTTTTTTTCTGTAATCCCAGCACTTTGGGAGGCCCAGGCAGCCAGATCACAAGGTCAGGAGATTGAGACCATCATGGCTAATATGGTGAAACCCTGTCTCTACTAAAACACAAAAAATTAGTATCACAAGGTCAGGAGATCAAAACCATCATGGCCAACATGGTGAAACCCTGTCTCTACTAAAATACAAAAAATTAGCTGGGCGTGGTGATGAATGCCTGTAGTCCCAGCTACTGGGGAGGCTGAGGCAGGGGAATCGCTTGAGCCCAGGCGGTGGAGGTTGCAGTGAGCCAAGATTGCACAACTGCACTCCAGCTTGGCAAAAAAGCAAGACTTGTCTCCAAAAAAAAAAATCAGATGAGTAAGTAGAAGAAGAAAAAAAAAGAAAGAAGAAAAGAAAAAGAAAAAGAAGCTTCCAAGTGTGAATTACCTTCCCTCCAGCCCTTAGGTTGGTTTGTCCCTGAGTATATATATATATATATATTTTTTGGTGCCATGACTCAGATACGAATGTCCCTGAGTATACTTCAATGAGCTTTCCCCTCCCTATCCCATCCCTGCCCTTTACACCAAGCCCCTCCTCTAAGTGACTCCTTCCAAATACATGGGAAGGCTCTTCTTTGTTGCTGTTTTTCTGGAGAGGCTGATTCCGTAAATGTAGCCTGAGTGGCTTCAGGTTCTATTCTGAGATGACCCTGGCATCTTCTAATTACAGAATCAACCTTCAGGCAGCTGTGGCCTTGGAGACTCTGCTGGAGGTCATGGTGCTACAGAAAAGTTCAAGCTTATCATTCTATTGAGGCTTTTAAACTGGATGTTACCTAAATGGCATTGCTTAGAGGTTGCTTTGATATATCTGTTAACTCATCTGCATAAATGTAGATGTACACGTTGTTTAAAATGATTTTCAAGGCACCTGAGTTTTTTTGGTTGATACCCATACTGGTTGCTAGAAATGCTGAAAAAAATAGAGCAATGCAGGAACTCAATGAAGAGTTTTTTTAAAGTATTCCAGAATGATATTTTAAGATGAATTTGTTATGATTAAAAGGACCTGGCCAGGCACAGTGGCTCATGCCTGCTGAGGCAGGCAGATCACCTGAGGTTAGAAGTTTGAGACCAGCTTGGACAACATAGCAAAACCCCACCTCTACTAAAAATACGAAAATTAGCCAGGCGTGGTGGTGCACACCTATAGTCACAGCTACTCGGGAGTCTGAGGCAGGAGAATTGCTTGAACCAGAGAGGTAGAGGTTGTAGTGAGCCGAGATCACACCATTGCATTCTAGCCTGGGTGACACAGCGAGACTCCATCTCAAAGAAAAAAGAAGAAGAATACCTAATAGCTGAAGTCTTGGAGAATTTCTGGAGAATAAGAGATGCCTCAAAATAAATAAATAAAACATAGGTAAACCATCTTTCAAATAAAGAGAGATAGAAAGACCTACAGTTCAAATTGACTCACCTAATTCCAATACACGATTAGACACAGAAACAAATCAAGCAATCAATGGTCAAATAAAAATGTACCAGGAACCATCATTATTTGTGCAGTAGACCATGTATTGCAGAGGCTCTCAATCAATTCAATTTAATTGGACCAATGTGATCCTCTTCTGTCTTAATGTGGCTCCTGTTGACAAGCAAGCAAGATTCAAAATTATTACTGCTTCTGGACTTGAGTAAGATGTTTATTCTGTTTGTCAGTGGGATCAAGAGGTTAGCTTTGGCTGGGCATGGTAGCTCAGGCCTGTAATCCCAGCACTTTGGGAAGCCAAGGCAGGTGGATTACTTGAGGTCAGGAATTTGAGACCAGCCTGGCCAACATGGTGAAACCCCATGTCTACTAAAAATTAAAAAAAAAAAATTAGCCATGCATGGTGGTGCACGCCTGTAGTCCCAGCTACTTGGAAAGCTGAGGCAAGAGAATCGCTTGAACTGGAAGGCAGAGGTTGCGGGAAGCTAAGATTATGCTGCAGCTTTCCAGCCTGGATGACAGCGCAAGACTCCATCTCAAAAAAAAAAAAAAAGAAAAAAGAAAAGAGGTTACCTTGGATTACAGACAAATACTGTATATTCCACTGGATTTCTAGTTGATTAGTGAGTGACAATTCTTTTTAAAAGCCACCTTTCCAACCCTCTTTCCTTCAGGCTATCCCCTTAAGAGCCAAACTGCTGGAAAGATTTTATTTCTGCCCCCTCCCTTTCATTAACACCCCAGCTCTGTAGTCAAATTATCACTCTCACAGCTCTGAATCTATTCTGTCCAACTTCATTAATGACAGAGAGAGAGAGAGAGAGAGAGAGAGAGAGAGAGAGAGGCCGGTGCAGGGGGGAGGGGGCAAATGTGATCTCTTTTTTCTGTATAAAATATTTTTAACGTAGAAAAATAAAAAAGAATATCTTAGGCTCAGAAAGACGGCTTAATTGGCAGTGCTGTTGACCTCTTTTAAATCCTTAGGCTAGTCAATCTCTGGTATTTGACACTACTGACCACAATTTCCTTCTTGAAACTGATTCTTCTCTTTTATTTCAAGAATCTGGTTCTCTTTCAATTCTTCTGCCTCTTTAACCACTCTTTTTTTTGACTCTTGTTTCTTTATAGAGCTCCTAACACTGGTTTTCTCTCTTCATTTCTACTTGTTCTCCTAATCAATATTATTTATGCCCTTGGCTTCATTTAAGCCCTGTACCGCCAGCTCTTATCTCCTTGCCAGGCTCACCCACTGTGCACCCTATGCTGCCTGGTAGAATATGCAGCAGGACCAGTGGTGTGCTGGAGCCAGCACACAAGCTCACAAGAGTTGTTTTTGCATCTCTCTCTCTCTCTTTTTTTTTTCATATCTCTACCAGCTAGCTTGAAATTGGCCAACGACATGAATATTACACCATTGGAAATCCAATACAAATCAGTGTCTATGAAAAGAGTAAAACTCTATAAAATATTTAAAGAGATTTATTCTGAGCCAAATGTGAGTGATCTTGGCCCGTGACACAGCCCTCGGGAGATCCTAAGAACATGCACCCAAGATGATCAGGGTGCAGCTTGGTTTTGTACATTTCAGGGAGATATAAGACTTCAATTAAGTAAGTTTAAGAAATACATTGGTTCGGTTCAAAAAGGCAGGACAACTTGAACTAGGGGGCTTCCAGGTTATAGATAGATTTAAAATTTTTCTGGTTGACAGTTGGTTGAGTTTATCTAAAGACCAGAGATCAATAGAAAGGAAATATCTGGGTTAAGATAAAGGATTATGGAGACCAACATGCTTAGTGCTCAGAGGAAGCCTTCAGGTAGCAAGCTTCAGAAAGAATAGATTGTAAATGCTTCTTATCAGACTTAAGGTCTGTGTTGACGTTCATGCCAGAGAGGCATGATGAGGCCTGTTCGACCCCCACTTCCTGTCAAGGCCTGAACCAGTCTTTCATGTTAAATTTTAAGAGTGCCCTCACCCAGGAGGAAGTCCATTCAGATGGCTAGGGGAGGCCTTAGAATTTTATTTTTGGTTTACATCAGAGTTTTTTGTTTGGTTTGGTTTTTGTATGGGAAGCCACTTGTTAACATTTATTAGGACAAAATTGAGCGGGTCATTCTACAAGTAAATCCCAAACAAACAAATTTCTTGTCTTTCCTTCCAATCTCCTTCCACCATCTGCCTTTGTAAAATTTTTTATTTAATGACATCATCATCCAAACATTCACTATGGGAAATCATGGTCATCCTTGCTTAACTTTTTCATCTGTCTTCATCTTTCTCTTCTCATTTGAAAAAGCACCAAGGTGAGGTCAAATATACCTCCCAAATATTTTTTTAATTCATCATTTATTTTTCATCCCCAGTGTCTAAGTCCAGGCCAAACATCTGGGCTTCTATATTGCAGAGCCTCCAAACTGTTCTTTCTGTCTCTAGTTTCTTCCCCTTCCTATTTGTTTTCCCTACTGCAGTAAACTGATTTTTTTGCTTGGAGGAAAAAGAAAACAAGCAAACCAACACAAAAACAATCTAATTACATCTTTTCTCTCTCAAAAACAAAACAAAAAAATCTTTTTTGTGTTGGATTCTCACTATGTCTCTCAGACTGTACAGTGGTGTGATTTCTACTCATTGCAACCTCTGCCTCCTGGGTTCCAGTGACTCTCCTGCCTCAGCTGCCTGAGTAGCTAGGGTTACAGGTGCCCACCACTGTGCCTGGCTGATTTTTCTATTTTTAGTAGAGACGGGGTTTCACCATGTTGGCCAGGCTGGTCTCAAACTCCTGACCTCAAATGATCCACCCGACTCGGCCTGCCAAAGTGCTGGGAATACAGGCGTGAGCCACTGCGCCCGGCCCATCCCTCAAAATTTACTATGGTTCTCCTTTGCTCGCAAAGGAAAAATATCCTCAAAGTTTTGTAAGAAGACCTACAAAGGCTCTGAAAACACAACATTGGAACACCTTTGAAGCCTAATCATATGACCTGCTTCCTCCTCCATCCTCTTCCATCCACACCTCACCCCTTACCCCCATTCTGCCAAATTACAGCTCTCCTCATCACACCTTCCCATTGCTTGGAAACCCTTCCTCTCATCTCCACTCCTGTCATCCTGTTATGCTTTTATTCTAAAAGCAGGAGGAAAGAGGGGCAGAACAAGAAGAAATTCACTTCCTTCATTAAATGGAAAGTTGAGGGATAGAGGGTAGATGAAGAAAGAGAGAGACTTTGTTGTTTTTTTTAAATATATTTTAAGGGGCTTTCCGGCAAAAACCGGAAACCCTGCTAGACAAATTCTAAAAGAGCTGTAACACTGAGAGAGATTTTTAAGTATCTAAATTAATAGGTAAATATTATCCCCAACTCAGATCCATTATCAAGTGTAACAACAGATTCACAGAAGGCAGTCAGTACCCTTAAATTTGCCAAGAAAATAATTGGACTCAGGGGATTAAAAGAAATCAAGCATTTATTTTAATAGAAGTGGTGCATCTGCATTTCTTTCCTTATTCAGGGTACTTTTTTGACACTTAAGAATCCATATTCTTGGCTGTGATTTCTGGGATGAGGGACTGTTTTATTTCTTAGCCAAGAGCTTTTTTCTTTCTGACATACTAACAAGAGAATAAGTCTCACACACACACACACACCTAGGAAATGTTCCAGATACTCTTTTCTTTTAGACCTCTAGAAAGACCAACCTCTTTCTCTTTCAGCGTTTTGGGAATGATTTCTTCATGAGTGCATGGTTTTCCCTCTGTTGCCCTCAATAGTCTGTGTTGTTTTGACCTATCCCTGCCCAGTGTTCTTTATGACTTCTGAAATTGTCTAGACAGAAGAAATACTTTTGCCTTATCAAAGGCTAAATGTAGAGCTGTGGTATGACCCCACTGTGGGAGCAGGCCTTTATTTCCCTTCTTTATTTCCATTCTGGTGACTGATGTCCAGTGAAATCTGAGCAATTTCTTAGCTGGCTACTTGTCCCAGTATGTAAATTAGTGGGGAATGAGCTCTATTCAGAGAGGCTTGGGTTTGCCACAGAGCTGACCCCAAAGCTGGTTTCCTCTTGAGTGGCTCAATCACCTAGCAGAGTCCAACAGGAAGTCTCCACATTTGCCTACTCACCACTGGGATTGGCAGCCCTGGACACACTGCCTGAATGAGAAAAGAAAGCTAAACTTGGGGGTGTAGTCTTAAGGTAGCTAAGGAAAATAGAATAGGAGGTTGGGGAAAAGAGGGAAAATAATGTAATCATACTCCGGGCGCAGTGGTGCGTGCCTATAGTCCCAGCTACTTGGGAGGCTGA